>CANXYC010136274.1:0-10195 GCA_948193065.1 Aleurites moluccanus
CATAAGGTTGCATACATAATATAATTCCATATCTCAAAGGAAAAGACCATAATGCCCTTAGTTCAACCGAAGCACCTCAAGCACCTCAATTAAGCAGCTTACCGGGCACTATTTTCAATCGGGTTTATTTCTCCATCAAAACTTCAAATAAACTAAATAGCATCATTTTCTTTCCCTTAAATTCTTTTCTACCTTTAAATATGGTGATAATTCCATAAAAACTCGAAGGGGTGCAAAATGACTATTTTGCCCCCAGTTCACAAAATTTTAAGTTTTTCCCAATTTCTTTCTAACAGCCTTTGATGTACTTTTACATGTGTAAAACTGTCTAAAACATCCATATTCATACAATTTAAGCAATAACATGTATCATACATAACATATAAATAAACAAGAAACCCCTTAGATTTACCCTTTTGAAACTTAGGTTCTAAGCCTTTAAGCTGGGGTGTTACAATTAGCAGATATCCCTTATGGAGTAATCAGCAGCCATCTACTACAGTTTCTTAGCCTATAGTTTAGATGAGTTAGAATGTGGCCAGAGAGGCTCCTAGTAGGGGCAGAGGCTGAGGTCAGGCATCTAGCAGTGGTCAGGCCCCAGCAGATAGAGGCCAGGGGCGAGTATTTGCTGTGAATGCTCAGGAGGCACAGGGATCGGGCAATGTGGTCACAGGTACTATTCTGATACAGAATGAGATTGCTGATGCTTTATTTGACTCTGGTGCTACACACTCTTTTGTTTCACCACAGTTTGCGCATAAGTTAAATAAGGAGAGACAATTATTAAATGTGCTTCTAGTGACAGCTACTCCTATGGGAGAGAGTGTAGATGTGGATTATTATTATCCTACTTGTGTGATAGAGATTGATGATAACATTTTGCGTGCTGATTTAATTGAATTGCCTGTGTTAGAGCTAGATGTGATCTTTGGTATGGATTAGCTAACTACACATCGTGTAGTTATTGATTGTTGTAGAAAAAAGGTGAGATTCCAGCCTGATGGGCAGCTTGAATTTGAATTCCTGGGTGATCAACGAGAATTCAGGATTAGTTTTGTTTCTACTATCCAGGCTAGGAGAATGATAGGGAAAGGTTGTTCAGCCTACTTGGCCCATGTGATTGATGTGCAGAAGATTTCTATAGATGTTGATCATATATCAGTGGTTCGAGAATTCTCTATTGTTTTCCCTGATTAGTTGCCAGGTTTACCCCCAGATAGGGAGATAGAGTTTGAGATTGAGGTGTATTCAGGCACCAATCCGATATCCATTCCTCCGTACAGGATGACACCAACAGAGTTGAAATAATTAAAGGTGCAATTGCAGGAGTTATTGGATAGAGGATTTATTAGACCGAGTAGTTCTCCGTGGGGTGCTCCAGTCTTGTTTGTGAAAAAGAAGGATGGCTCATTAAGAATGTGCATCGATTATAGATAGCTTAACAAGATGACAGTGAAGAACAAATATTCGTTGCCACGGATTGATGATTTGTTTGATCAGTTGTAGGGTGCCAGTCATTTCTCTAAGTTTAACTTGAGATCTGGGTATCACCAATTGAGAATCAAGAAGGGTGATGTACCTAAGACTGCTTTCAAAACCCGATATGGACATTATGAGTTTCTAGTGTTGCTATTCGGGTTGACTAATGTACCTATTGCATTTATGGATTTGATGAACAGGGTGTTCAGGTCATTCTTGGATAAGTTTGTCATAGTGTTCATTGATGACATTCTTATCTATTCCAGGAGAGAGGAGGAGCATACAGAGCATCTGAGGATTGTATTGCAGACAGTTCGACAACATCAGTTGTATGCTAAGTTGTCTAAGTGCCAGTTCTGGCTAACCAAAGTGTGTTTCCTTGGTCATGTGATTAGTGAGGAGAGTATTATGGTAGATCCTCAGAAGGTTGAAGCAGCTGCAAATTGGCCTCAGCCTTCTAGTGTTTCAGAGATCTGTAGTTTCTTTGGTTTGGTATGATACTACAGGAGGTTTATGAAGGATTTCTCCAGAATTGCAGCTCCGTTGACTAAGCTGACTCGAAAGCAGGAGAGATATCTATGGACGGATGAGTATGAGAATAGTTTTCAGACTTTGAAGACTTGCCTCACGAGTGCTCCAATGTTAACATTTCCATCAGAGGATGAGAAGTATACAGTGTATTGTGATGCTTCTCGAATTGGATTGAGATGTGTTTTGATGCAGCTTTGGAGAGTGATTGCCTATGCTTCTTAGCAGTTAAAGAAGCATGAGGGGAACTATTTGACACATGATTTAGAGATGGAAACTGTAGTGTTTGTATTGAAGATATAGAGGTATTGTTTGTATGGGTTTAGATGTGAGATATATACTGATCATAAGAGTTTGCAGTATATACTTTAGCAGAAGGATCTGAACCTTTGTCAGCGCAAATTGGTTGAGTTGCTAAAGGATTATGATTATGAGATCCTTTACCATCCGAGCAAAGCTAATGTAGTAGCTGATGCATTGAGTCGGAAGTCTATGGGTAGTCTAGCTCACATCTCGGTTGTCAGGAGACCTTTGATTCGTGAGATGCAGGAATTAGCTGTTATGGGTGTAGAGTTGGATTTGGGATCCCTGGATCAAAACCAGGCTCTGATAGCCCTGTTTCGGGTTAGGCCACTATCGATTGATAACATTAAGGTGGCCTAGGATAGAGATCCATATCAATTGAAGCTGAAGGGTGAGTATTGAGATGTGGGAAGCATATATATGTACCCGACATTGATGGGCTACGAGACTAGATTATGAGAGAGGCTTATTATTCATCATATAGTGTATATCCTAGGATTACCAAGATGTACCATGATCTGAGAGATGTGTATTGGTGGTCTGATATGAAGAGGGATGTAGCTCGGTTTGTCTCTACATGTTTAGCTTATCGACAGTTTAAGTTTGAGCATCAAAAGCCGTCTAGCTTACTTCAGGAGATAGAGTTACCTGAGTGGAAATGGGAGTAGATTATTATGGATTTTGTAGTCGGTTTACCGAGGACTACACAGGGTTACGACTCCATATGGGTTATTATAGATCTATTGAAAGTTAAGACTACTTACTCTGCAGCTCAGTATGCACAGTTGTATATGGACAAGATAGTTCGGCTTCATGGAGTGCCGGTGATGATTATATCGAATAGGGGTACATAGTTTACCTCTAGATTTTGGTAGAAGTTCCAGGAAGCTATGGGTACCCAGTTGAGATTCAGTACAGCTTTCCATCCACGGACCGATGGAGGTTCAGAGAGGACTATCCAAACTTTAGAGGATATGCTGAGATTATGTGTTCTGGATTTCAAGGGTAACTGGGATCAGTATTTGCCACTGATTGAGTTTTCCTACAACAACAGTTACCATTCTTCTATTGGAATGGCTCCATATGAAGCACTATATGGTAGGAAATGCAGATCTCCAGTGTGTTGGATGGAACCAGGAGAGAAACAGATAGAGGCACCAGAATTGATAAATGAGATGATGGAAAAGGTTCCTATCATTAGAGATCGGATGAAGACCGCTTTCAGCAGACAGAAGAGTTATGCTGATTCGAAGCGGAAGGATATGCATTTTGCAGTTAGTGACCATGTCTTTCTTAAGATCTCACCGACGATGGGTGTTATGAGATTTGGGAAGAAAGGGAAGTTGTCACTAAGATTTGTCGGCCCATTTGAGATACTTGACAAGATTGGCAATGCGGCTTACAGATTGGCTCTTCCACCAAATTTGAGCCATGTTCATCCAGTGTTCCATATTTCCATGCTGAGAAAATATGTTTATGATCCATCGCATGTATTAGAGGTACAAGATATTGGGGTTAATAAGACTTGTCATTTGAGAAGCAACTAGTGTAGATTGTAGACAGACAAGTTAGGAAATTGAGGAACAAAGAAATCCCAATGGTTAAAGTGCTATGGAGGAATCAGCTGATGGAAGAGTGCACGTGGGAAAGAGAATAGGGCATGAGGGATAAATATCCCTTCCTGTTTGATCATTGATTTATATAGAAGTATGTATATATGTATGTGTGCATATAAATTCGAGGAAGAATTTTTTTAAAGGAGGGTAGAATGTAATACCCTATATATGCATATCATGTTTTTATGAAATAAGTTCTCATTATATGGATTAAAATTATCAAAATGGCTAAGGATAATTTTGAAAACTCAGTTAGAATGAAAATGAGAAACTTTTTCGAAAAATATCGATGTCGATATTGCTGCCGCAAAAATAGCAGTACGGTCGACGGATGAATTTCTGATTTTGGCAAGAGGGTAAATGATAATATATATTCATGTGTAAGTACAATAAAAGGAAAGATGAGAAAAATGTTTAAGAACACTGATAAAGTAAGCGATGGCAAAACTTTAAATAAAGGGTACTTTGGAGGTATAGTGAAATTTCGACAGTCTGAGTTTCAGAACGGCTCTGAAACTATTTTTATTAATTAATATTAATAAAAATAAGATGTTTGAACATTCACTTTGAATTCCAATTCTCGACGAAATTGTCAGAATAAATTACCGTGCAAAAAAATAACAAATGCAAATTATGGAAAGTTTGAGGACCAAAAGTGAAATTTGCCATTTTTGTCTTACTATATAAGCAAGACTTAGAAAATTTTTGCCTATTTTTCTCTTCTTCCACCGTAGCCTTGATCTTCCATTTCCAATTTGATTTTTCTTTTGATTTGTGAAGAGAAAGTGATGGAATCATGAAATAAACACCAAATAATCCATCCTCCACCAAATTAAACCATAGAAAATCAAGAAAAAAAAATTCAAGAACACCAAGTTGGAATTTTCAGCCACTTTGAAGATTTTGGGTAAGTTGTTCATTTGTTGATTTTTATGGTTTAATTAGGTTAATTAGATGTTAGTAGGATTGGGTAAATGATTTAATTGCATTAATTGATGCATTAAATAATTTTCCCCAATTTTCAAATCCTAAAGTGAAGTTGTATGAATTGAATTTGTGCATATTAGTTAGGATGTATAAATTGGCTATAGAATAAGTTAATTGGTGTTTAATTGATGTTCACATCATTGTAGAAAATTCAGTTGGAGAAATTTGCCGATTTTGCCTATTGTGAGCATTTGAGGAATTTGGTGGCAAGGCAAGTTTGCTAGGTGATTTGGAGTTCTAGGTGAGTATTTTATGCATCATTTGTTATGCCTAAATTGTTAAAATGCCATTTGGAATCCAATTGTGAAAATGGCTTAGTGGCTGAACTCTAATTGTGGCATTTTGCTTGATTTTTATTCTTGGTTTTGGACTTGCTTTCCATGCCAAATTGATATGCTTGATGAAGATTATTGAGTTGTGATTGTTGCCTATAAATTGCTTTCCATGTATAAATTTGTTGATATTTGGGGCAATGTCAATGTTGCACTAAAACCATGCCAAAACTTCGTAGGCTAACCATTTGAATGCCACCATCGCCAGCGATAATGGCATGCTAGTTGCATCAACTTTTTGGCCGTAAATGACCAATTTATGTTTTTTACCATTATTGGTTGTTAGACCTTTGGTCATCGTTTAATTGATTATAATTCATGTCGTGTTGACTTAATGCTTATTAAATTGATAACTGATGAGTTATTGATATTTGTTGATGCCATTATTTGAAATGGTATCTATTGATGTGTTTATTTCTTCTATTGACTCCGAGGTGATTTGATAGAGCTACCATTTCGACAAGGTAGTGAGTTCATACTGTCGGCTTTGTGCACATTGTTTTGATTGATACTCTATACCAGGAAGGGATGTCCTAGTCATAAGACCCGTACAGTCTTATGTTTATATATATATATATATACTTGATTTGTGCTTGGCACATCTCTATGTGTTTCATGGCTCTATATCTGTCATTTCCATCTCATTCATGTGATATTGATTCTATTGATATGATTGTTTACTTACAGTCATATTCTATACTTGCTTCTGTATTTACAAAGACTCTGAGCAGATTGATACATTTATTTCATCTGCTTACTGCTTATTGATATTCCATTATCTGTTATTTGTCGATGCATATTAGATTCACTGAGTATCATATATACTCACCCTCTCACTGTTTACCCTCTCAGGTGCAGAGTAGGGAGGCAGATATCCCATTTCTTTTGGCTCTCTATGGATTCTGCAGACCTTGTGTTAGTGTAATATTATAAACACTGCCTTATTTTGTATGTTCATATCCTAGCTGCTCTATGGGTTTTGTACGGTATAGTTAGTGTATGAACATGTATGTATGAGAATATTGGAGATTATTAATGATATGATGTGAAAGTTACAGAAAGTTACAAAATCAATGACAGAGTGGAAGAATGACTAGTGATTATGTGAGTGTTTGTTTATAAACTGTTATGTGATTGATGGTGGGTGAGATATATTGTTCCGCTGTGATATTGTGATTGCATTGTAGTGATTGATGGGTTCTATGGGTACCGGTCACCTCGGCATCTCCAGCACCCTAGGATCATCTCGATCCAGAAATGGGTCGTGACAAGTGTCCATATTTAGCTTTCTGAAGCTAAACTTAACAGAGTTCAGGGGCGACAGAGGCAGTGATCCAGTAGATTTTCTAGAGGAGGTTGAGAAGGTAGTTAGGAGACTACCTTATTCTGACATTAGAGCTATGGACTTAGTTGGCATATTGCTGAAGGGGAAAGCTTGGACCTGGTTTTCCCGTAGGATAGAGCCTCGGTTGTATGGTGAGTATCCTCTTATATGGGCTGAGTTTCATCAGGGTTTGATTGATGAGTTTATTATAGAAGGAGTGAAGACTAGTAATCTAATTCAGTTTGAGCAGTTAGAGCATGGAGATAGATCAGTAGAGGAGTATGCAAAGGAGTTCATCAGGCTGAGTAGGTATGCTACTCACATTGTTCCTACTGAGGCAGATCTGATCAGCAGGTTTAGGAGAGGTCTTCATGCTTCACTTCATAATGTACTGTTGGCTATGGAATTTACTTCTCTGTTGACTATTATTGATAAGGCTATACAAATGGAAGAGAAATATAAGACAGAGAAGGCTAAGAGGGATCAAAAGAGAAAAGGGGGTCCCAAAGCACAGAGTATGAGGGGGGAAAGCAGCTCCCAGCCTAGACAGGTAGAGGCAGTGCCTCAGTTTGATCAGCGACCTTCATCGGGTAGTCAGAGAAGAAGGGTTCAGAGTAGAGAACCGTCAGTGGTATAGTCAGCACCTGCATATTCTCAAGGTTCTTCAAGACCAGCTGCACATATGCCTAGTGTACCTATCTGTGATTTTTATGGACGGAGGCATGGAGGGGAGTGTTGGCATTAGTTTGGTGCTTGCCTGAGATGTGGGCAGCATGGTCATTATGTTAGCAGATGTCCTATGCGGGGTGAGCAGCAACCATCTGCTTCATTTTCTCAGCCTACAGTACAGATGAGTCAGAACATAGTCAGGGAGACTCCAAGTAGAGGCAGAGGCAGAGGTCAGGCTCCCAGTAGTAGTCAGGCCCCAGCGATGGGTGAGAGTATTGATATGGACTATTACTATCCAGATTGTGTGATTGAAATTGATGACAACATCTTGCGTGCTCATTTGATAGAATTGCCTGTGTTAGAGCTAGATATTATTATGGGGATGGATTAGCTCATGACATATTATGTAGTCATTGATTGTTATGAGAAGAAGGTTAGATTTCAGCCTGAGGGGCAGCTAGAGTTTGAGTTTCTGTGTGATAGATGAGAATTTAGAGTTAATCTTGTTTCTGCTATCCAGGCTAGGAGGATGATTGGTATAGGCTACTCAGCATATTTGGCTCATGTTATAAATGTGCAAAAGTCTTCTATAGAGCTTGATCAGATACTTGTAGTTTAGGAGTTTCCTGATGTGTTTCCTGATGAGTTGCTAGGATTGCCCCCGGATAGGGAGATTGAGTTTGAGATTGAGGTGCATTCAGGTACCGATCCGATATCCATTCCTTCTTACAGAATGGCACAAGCTGAATTGAAAGAATTGAAGGTGCAGTTACAGGAGTTATTGGATAGATGATTCATTAGACCCAATAGTTCTCCTTGGGGTGCTTCAGTGTTGTTTGTAAATAAGAAAGATGGCTTCTTGAGCATGTGTATTGATTACAGGCAGCTGAACAAGCTGACAGTGAATAACAAATATCCGTTGCCATGGATAGATGACCTGTTTGATCAGTTGCAGGGTGCCAGTCATTTCTCGAAGATTGATCTGAGATCTGGGTATCACCAGTTGAGGATTAAGAGGGGTGATGTACCTAAGACTGGTTTCAGGACCCGATATAGGCATTATGAGTTTTTGTTGTTGCCATTCGGGTTGACTAATGCACCGGTTGCATTTATGGATCTGATGAATAGGGTGTTCAGGTCATTCTTAGATAAGTTTGTCATAGTGTTCACTGATGACATTCTTATCTACTCCATGAGTGAGGAGGAGTATGTGGAGCATCTGAGAATTATATTACAGACACTTCGAGAGCATCAACTATATGCTAAGTTATCTAAATGCCAGTTCTGGCTAACCGAAGTGTATTTCCTTGGGCATGTAATTTGTAAGGATGGTATTAAGGTGGATCCTCAGAAGATTGAAGTAGTGATGAATTGGCCTCAGCCTACTAGTGTTTCTAAAGTCCGTAGTTTTCTGGGTATGACAGGGTATTACAGGAGGTTTGTGAAAGATTTCTCCAGAATTGCAGCTCCGTTGACTAAGCTGATGCGGAAACAGGAGCGTTATCTGTGGATTGATGAGTGTGAGAACAGTTTTTAGACTTTAAAGTTCTATCTCACTAGTGCTCCAGTGTTAGCATTGCCATCAGAGAGAGAGAAGTATACTGTATATTGTGATGCTTCCCGAATTGGATTAAGGTGTGTGTTAATGCAGAGCAGGAGAGTGATTGCTTATGCTTCTCGTTAGTTAAAGAAGCATGAAGCGAACTATCAGACTCATGATTTAGAGATGGCAGCTGTGGTCTTTGCACTGAAGATTTTGAGGCATTATCTGTATGGATCTAAATGTGAGATATGTACTGATCATAAGAGTTTATAGTATATATTTTAGCAGAAGGATCTGAATCTCTGGCATCACAGATGGGTTGAGTTGCTTAAGGGTTATGATTGTGAAATCCTTTATCACCCAAGAAAAGCTAATGTAGTAGCTGATGCATTGAGCCAAAAGTCTATGGGTAGTTTAGCTCACATCTCGGTTATCAGGAGACCATTGTTCCGTGAGATGGGGGAGTTAGTTGATTTGGGTATGGAGTTGGATTTGGGATCCCAGGATCGTAACTAGGCTCTGATAGCCCAATTTCAGGTGAAGTCACTGCTGATTGATGATATTAAAGTGGCTCAGGATAGGGATCCATATCTACTGAAGCTTAAGAGAGATGTACAAAATGGCAAGATGTCATAGTTTACAGCGGATGGTGATATACTGAAGTGTGGGAAACGGATATGTGTACCTGATATTGATGGGCTGCGGGATCGAATTATGAGAGAGGCTCATTATTCTTCATACAGTGTACATCCAAGGATTACCAAGATGTACCATGATTTAAGGGATGTGTATTGGTGGCCAGGTATGAAGAGAGATGTAGCTCGATTTGTGTCTAAATGCTTAGCCTATCAGCAGGTTAAGTTTTAGCATCAAAAGCCATTGGGTTTGTTTCAGGAGATTGAGTTGCTAGAATGGAAATGAGAGTAAGTTACCATGAATTTCGTAGTGGGTCTACCGAGGAATGCGAGGGGTTATGACTCCATATGGGTTATTGTAGATCAGTTGATGAAATATGCTCATTTTCTGGAAGTGAAGACCAGTTATTCAGTAGCTCAATATGCATAGTTATATGTGGATAAAATTGTGCAACTCCATGGAGTTCCTTTGATGATCATCTCAGACAGAGGTACATAGTTCACTTCACGGTTTTGGCAAAAATTTCAAGAGGCTATGGGTACTCAGTTACGGTTCAGTACTGCTTTCCATCCGCAGACTGATTGTAACACCATAGCTTAAAGGCTTAGAACCTAAGTTATAAAGGGGTAAACCTAAGGGGGTTTTCATTTATTTATATGTTATGTATGATGCATGATTTTGCTTAAATTGAATGAATATGCATGTTTTAGATGGTTTTACACATGTAAAAGTACATCAAAGGCTATTAGGAAGAAATTGGAAGAAACTTGAAATTTTG
>CANXYC010136306.1:0-15820 GCA_948193065.1 Aleurites moluccanus
TTTCTTGAATTGTTTAAGCTATATTAAGCTTATTTGTGTATGCATGCCATATAGTATAGTTTATGGGTTCTTCGCGGTATTGGTAGCATAAGCATCACCCGTACCCTAGGACCATCATGGCTCCTAAGTTGGGCTGTGACAGAAAGACAGATATAGGGTCAGAACACATGTGGACTATATGTAAACATACAGTCAATCTCATATCAGTAAACAAAAGGTTGATCAAGTCTTATGGCTAGAACCAATAACCCTTTCCAGCTAGGATCTCAATAAACAATGTGCACATTGCCGACAGTATGTACCCACTACCCTGTCGGAGCGGCAGCTATGTCAAACCACATTAGGGTCAATACAAGTGTGAAACATATCATTAGATACAATTATGAAATAATGATATCACCAATATCAACAATCTCAATATTAATCATTTTAAGTAACAGTTTAATCAACGAAATAGTGATAAGTAATAGATAAGCAATGATAATTGGTTTAGTAAACAACAAAGGTATGGAACAAAAAGTGGTTATATATTGGTAATCGGTAGGCACAATTGGTATATCAATGTCGCTGGTGACAATGGCATTCAAATTGGTAGGCCTATGGATGAAGGAATGATAGGCCAATGACAATATAACTAGGCATTTCATCAAACACATGGTGGCATTATGAAATGGACAAATTGGCATGGTTATGGTGCAACTCCAATATTGCCCCATTATTCAACAATCAACTCACAACCAAGACAATACAATAGGTAATAGATATACAACAATAAACATCATTTAAAGGATCAATTTGGCATGTGAATTAAGAAGAAAATCAAACAAAATACAAAGAAGTGAATAGTAGCAATAGGTTCGGCCAAGAATGAGAATTCAAGAAAGGATTCCAATCATTAATTCAATGTTATAAACATGTTTAATGATGCATATTAAACTCACCTAACACTCCAAACTGCTTAGAAAAATTGATTTCCCACTAATAGCTTCAAAGGAGGCAAAATACACAAGTATGACTATCTTGATATTCTACAACAAATCAACCACAAATAATTCATCCATTAGCCTCCAATTAACATATTCTAAGCTTAAATAACACAAACTAACACTAAATCACCAAGCCAAATCAAACAACTTCAACTTAGGATTTGAAATTAGGGAAAAATGTTCAAATGCATCAATTGATACAATCAAACACCATACCCATCTAATTCAACCTCTAAATCATCTAAATAAACCATAAAACTAAATAAAATAATTGATTACCTCAACTTTGATGTTCCACTAAAATTTTCCTTCCAAAATCCCTTGATTTCCTTTGTGATTCAATGAAAGAAATGACTTGGAAATGGAACAACAAGGTTTGATTTTGAGTTTTCTATGATTTTTCTTAAGAAACAAGTTTGGAAAGATGGAGGAATGGTGGTGGAATGGGGTCGGCCACTATGAAGAATGAAGAGGAAGATAGAAAATTTTCCTAAGGCATTTCTTATATATTAACTTAATAAAGGAAAATTACATTTTGGTCCTTAAACATTCAAGTATTCATACTTTGATCCTAACTTCTTTTGTAATTTATTCTGACAATTCTGTTGAGAATTAGATTTCAAAGTGGGGATTCAAAAGGCTTATTTTTATTTATATTTATTTATAAAAATAGTTTCAGAGTCATTCTGAAACTCAGATAGACTACTTTCCACTAGACCCCTCAAAGTTCCATTTATTTATGATTTTGTTATTACTTACTTTTTCAGTGTTCCTAAACATTTTTCACCTCTTTCTTTTTATCATAATTACACATGCATTTATGTGATCCTTTATCCCCTAGTCAAAATCAGAAATTCAACTATTGACCAGACTGTTATTTTCTTGACAGTGTTTCCGACACCGACGATTTCTGGAAAAGTATTTCATTTGCTTTGTAACTGTGTCTCTAAAATTCTTTCCAATCATTTCAATACTTTTAAACCACAAACTGAGAATTAAATCATGCATTCAAGATGGGATTTCCTAGGGTATTACATTTGCTCCTAGTAGATTTTATCTGCTAGAAACGTGAAGAAGAAGTAGAAGAAGAAGAAGAAGAAGAAGAGGAGATGGCCAATTCCAGCCAAACCGGAAAGAGGTGGTCGACACCTCCCATTCCATCATGTAGCCTACCATGAGAAGAGTTCATAGGCACCAATCTTGCTCAATTTCTGTTATCAGGTAAGGAGTTATTTATGTTCAAAGTAGTTCTCATGACCATGTTGATCAAAAATTTCAATTAGCCATAACTCTCTCATTTGAACTCCAAATTAAGTGATTCTTATTCCTATGGTTTTGTCTTGATCCTAGCTTTCTTTTAATACCCAACTTGCCACCTAAAGTTTCCTAGAAAAGGAGATCAAAAAATGGAACCTCTAGAACTTTTATGACAGATTTCAGCCGATTTCGGCTGCCAATTCCGATGGCTCCAATTTTGTTGAACTTCTTTCTTCATAAGCTTTCTGATGACACCAATTTTGCCCCTATCAGAGATCGAAGCCTGGACTAAAAAAATTTGGACACGCGTAGATTTTCGATAAATTTTGAGTAAGTAGGTTTAAATTTATTTAAAATTATTTATTAATTATTTGGAGACAAATTTGTGGAAACAGTTATATATTTATATTTATATTTGAGAATTTAGACAGTTAAAATTTGATAATTGTATTTATTTTTAGAGGATAAATCAAGATAAATTATTTTAGATTATTTAGAGTTATTAAGGAAATTATTTAGATGGCATTTATGAAAAAATATTGAGTTTGACAAATGTGGTATTAGAGTAAAGGTCCTGCGACCTTCAGTATGTTTAAAGTTGAAAAATTTTAGATGGTCTAAGTTCTTATAACATGTAGAATATAAGATTCATTTTTGTCTTGTTAAGTCTCTTTTGCCTCTAATACAACATTATTCTTATGTTGATTTGTTACTATTGTTAGTATGATTATGTGTAAATGTTGTATGTTTTGTTGGTATAATGAGCTCAAAGACTCTTTTCAAAATGAGGACAAATGATGTTGATGGTATCCTTTCAGTAATGATGATTCATTAGATGCTAAGATAAGGTCAAGGTAAGAATAAGGTTAAATGCATTTAAAAGAGTAAGACTGTGAAATCAAGCTTATTAATGAATGTGAAAGAAACCTAAGGAAAAAGAATAAATCGAACCATATGATTTCTGGAATGTAATATTTTATGTATGACATGGAAATGGGACTTCTAGAAAAGTATGATATGGGAGATTTGTTTGGAATCAAGATTAATTAATTATGAGGCCTCGCCTAACCCCGCCCCTGGCCCCGCGTGGATCCAAAGGATCAAGGGATTGCTCTTATTTTTAGGGGATAATTTCTCACGGATTGACAGTCGACCTTAGCGCCCTTTCTTGGAAAATGATTTTTTGATGTTTTGAAGTCACCAACTTAAGTCATATTTATTGGAAAAATTTAAGGTAAAAACCCATTTTTGACTCCAATTTTATCCCAAGGAAAATAAGTGCCCTAGTCTTTGAAACCAAAGAGGATTCGGGGACTAAATTTTCGGTTAAACTTGGCTTCTAATTTTAAAGTTGATTTAAAGCGTTTTCATGGGCAATTTATAAGATGAGATATATATTGATGCATGAGCAGATTAATGAATGGATTACAGTGATAAAACAGTTTTAGAGAGCGGTAAGTAAATTATACATTTCAGGAATCTCAAAATATGGGATATCGACTCTAGCCCTTATGGGGTCTAGGTCAATCACACATTCCTTGATAATACATTCAATAAAACAATTAATAGAAAAGAGATGGTTTTTAACATTTTTGTGTTTGAAGCTCTTAGATAGCTTTCCTGTGTATCCCGTTGAATGGGAATCAAAACCCACGCAGTTCTCCCTTCTTGTGAAGGAGGGCTAATTTATGCCCAACTTATCATGTTTTTAACTCTTTATTTTGATGCTCTATCAAATAAAGGAGATTTGCCTATTTTGATGCTTTATCAGAAATAAGAGAAGTTAGGAGATGATACCTGCTCCTTTGCTTTTTGGGAAGGCGATGGTCTGATTACTAGCCCGAATCTGAATTTCACCTTGGATTGTTGGTTGGATTGATGGTCGGATTGCCTTTTACTTGACAATTCACTCTTTGGGAGGCAGTGGTCGGATTGCACGCCCGGATCGAAATTTCACCTTGGATCGATGGTTGGATTGTCTTTTATCTTATTTCTTTGGGAAGGCAACAGTCTGATTGCTTGCCGGAATCAGAGCTCTACTGGGATTGGTTGAGGCCCGGGAAGACGGTCTGATTGTCTTTTATCTACTCCTTTGCTTTTTAGGAAGGCAACGGTCTAATTGTCCTTCTTAATCGGAGCTCCACTTTGGATCGGTTGAAGCCCGAGGAGACGGTTGGATTGTCTTTTATCTGATAATTCAAAACAAAATTAACAGAGTGATTTTGTTAAAAAAAAATGATTTTTTTAGGCTCCCCACACCCCGAATTTAGTCTTCTTTAGCTCAAAGAGAACTAAAGAAATTTAGGCTCTACTCGCCCCGAATTTAGTCCTTCTTTAAACTCAATGAGAGTTAAAGAAATAAGAAGAAATTGGTGTATGAGAGAGAAATAGAGGAAATCCAAGAAGAAATATCAACTTCAAGTGATTTCAGTGTAGAAAATATGAAGGGGACATCTATTTATAGGCAACCTGGTGCCACCAGAGAGGGGCGGCGGTGCCACCGTGGCCTTTGGTGGTACGAGCTAAGAAGGGGGGCGATAACTAATTTATGCCAGGGAGTGCCAGGGTGGCACCGCCTTGCCTTGAAGGTGGCAGCACGAGTCCGACTTCGATTCGACGCGTTCCTGGGTCCGTTCGAGTGGGGGTTCAGTTTCGGTAAATGCCGTTCATCTTAGTACTAGTCCGAGGGGTGCAAAAAATGAGTCTTCACAGTTGCCCCCATCACTGCTATCCATTTTGAATGACAGACGTGATGTAGGTGAACTGGGTTGTTTCTATCTGCTTGGAACAAAAGAAATGCTTTTGATCGCATCTTGTAGGGTTTGGAGGTGAGATGGAAAAATAGATTTTGATTTAAAATATTTTTCAGAATAAAATTAGGTGAAAATAGATTTTGATTTCAGACAATTTTCAGAATAAAATTGGATGGAAAATAGATTTTGATTTCAAACATCTTTCAAAATGAAATCGGGTGAAAAATGGATTTTGATTTCGAATATCTTTCAGAATGAAATCGGATAGAAAATAGATTTTGATTTCAAACATCTTTCAGAATGAAATTGGATGGAAAATAGATTTTGATTTCAAATATTTTTCAAAATGAAATTAGGTGAAAATGGATTTTGATTTCAGACATTTTTCAAAATGAAATTGGATGGAAAATGGATTTTGATTTCAAACATCTTTCAGAATGAAATCGAGCGGAAAATAGATTTTGATTTCAAACATCTTTCAGAATGAAAATGGGTGAAAATGGGTTATGATTTCAAACATCTTTTAGAATGAAATCGAGTGAAAAATGGATTTTGATTTCAAACATCTTTCAGAATGAAATCAGGTGAAAAATAGATTTTGATTTCAACAAGGGCTGCTTGGGCTCAAAATGATTTTTGGTTTGCCAAGGGCTACTTGGGCTTAAAATGATTTTTGTTTGCCAATGGCTCCTTGGGCTTAAAATGATTGTTGGTTTACCAAGGGCTTCTTAGGCTTAAAAATAATTTTTTGTTTGCCAAGGGCTCCTTAGGCTTAAAATGATTTTTGATTTGCCAAGGGCTGCTTGGGCTCAAAATGATTTTTGGTATGCCAAGGGCTACTTGGGCTTAAAATGATTGTTGGTTGCCAAGGGCTACTTGGGCTTAAAATGATTTTTGGTTTGCCAAGCGCTACTTGGGCTTAAAATGATTTTTGGTTTACCAAGGGCTGCTTGGGCTTAAAATGATTGTTGGTTTGCTAAGGGCTCCTTGGGCTTAAAAATGATTTTTGATTGCAAAGGGTTGCTTGGACTTAAAAATCATTTTTGATTGGCCAAGGGCTCCTCGGGCTTAAAATGATTTTTGATTTGCCAAGGGCTGCTTGGGCTTAAAATGATTTTAAGATTGCCAAGGGCTGCTTGGGCTTAAAATGATTTTTGTCTTGCCAAGGCTTGCTTGGGCTTGAAATGAATTTTCAGATTGCCAAGGGCTACTTGGGCTTAAAATGATTTTTGTCTTGCCAAGGCTTGCTTGGACTTGAAATGAATTTTCAGATTTGCCAAGGGCTACTTGGGCTTAAAATGATTTTTATTTTGCCAAGGGCTGCTTGGGCTTGAAATGAATTTTCAAATTGCCAAGGGCTACTTGGGCTTAAAATAATTTTTGATTTGCCAAGGGCTGCTGGGGCTGAAAATGATTTTAAGATTGCCAAGGGCTACTTGGGCTTAAAATAATTTTTGTCTTGCCAAAGCTTGCTTGGGCTTGAAATAAATTTTCAGATTGCCAAGGGCTACTTGGGTTTAAAATGATTTTTGTCTTGCCAAGGCTTGCTTGGGCTTAAAATGATTTTAGATTGCCAAAGGCTACTTGGGCTTAAAATGATTTTTGTCTTGCCAAAGCTTGCTTGGGCTTGAAATGAATTTTCAAATTTGGTAAGGGCTACTTGGGCTTAAAATGATTTTTATTTTGCCAAGGGCTACTTGGGCTTGAAATGAATTTTCAGATTGCCAAGGGCTACTTGGGCTTAAAATGATTTTTGTCTTGCCAAGGCTTGCTTGGGCTTAAAATGATCTTAGATTGCCAAGGGCTACTTGGGCTTAAAATGATTTTTATCTTGCCAAAGCTTGCTTGGGCTTGAAATGAATTTTCATATTTGCCAAGGGCTACTTGAGCTTAAAATGATTTTTATTTTGCCAAAGGATGCTTGGGCTTAAAATGATTTTTGTTTGCCAAGGGCTACTTAGGCTTAAATGATTTTTATTTGCCAAGGGCTGCTTGGGCTTAAAATCATTTTTCAAAGTTCAAATTTGATTGAGTGAGACTTTAATGATATGTGACTTATGAACCTTTGAGTTGAAACAAATGATGCATGGCTTAAGAGATTTTTCAAATTCTTAGGAAATAATGCAATTTGGGATGCCCTAAATTGAAAAGAATTTAATAAGGTACAATGTCCTAACTCTATGTTAGGCTAGAAGTGAAAACCTAAGCTCTTTAGGCAATCGATTTCTTTTCAAAAAAGCAAACCTGATTACATTCTAGTTTGAAAAATGCAATTACCCTTGAAGGGTTCAATGAGCTTTGATTGACATTAATTGAGACTCTGAATTTGCATGTGCATCCTATTTCTAATGCATGTTTTGACAAATTTAATACCTTGAACCAGTAAAAGGCTGATATGCATTGTAAGGTGATAATTTATGAGAAATGTCATATTGATGATTGAAATTTTAGCAGGATACCCCACTTTTTGAAGGAAGGTGACTTGTGGAAGAGGATGACTTGGTCATTTTGTTAGTCTATGAAAGTGAGATTAAAGGTGTTGATCTTGGATCAAAGGTTGCACCAGGTTTGATCAAACGGTGAGATTTTGGCTAATCTGGTATCTTGGATTTGAATAGGGTTTGATCTTGGATCAAAGGATAAGCTTAGCACTTGATCTTGGATTAAAGATTGAGGCTATGGTTCATCTTGGATCATAGATTTGAATAAGGTTTGATCTAAGGGCTGCACTTAGGTTCTTATGGAGATGACCCATTTTTAGGGACTGTGATTTGAAGAGATGGCCTGCTTTTGAGGAATGATGACTTAGATCACTTTGGTGGTCGTTAATGTTTGAAAGGGAGTTAGCAATTTGTCGGGTAGTGACTAGTAGGACTAGTGAGGTTTTGAAGCCACATTCAGTTTTGATCGAGTGTGTTGGATTGAGGACGAATCCATGCTCAGTATTGGTTCAAAGATTAACTTGGAAGGCTGAGGTTAGGTATGCCTTATCAGAATGGTTTTGAACTCCTAAAGGTCAACTATGTGAGTTGGTCCTATCGGTTCAATTTTGGACACCGTGTGGAAAGCTATATGGATTGGTTTTAATTTGGACTGAAGGATGGCTTTAAGGAAGATGAATTTATGGTTGGCTCTATCTCAGGCTAGAGGCTTTTTCAGATGGGTTCGAACCTCCAAAAAGATAACTTGGATGCTTAGGCTCATGAACCTTGATTTGTGATCCACTTTTGATTTCTTACCTGACCCAACTTCAAAAGGTCAATAGGTTTTGAATTTGGTAATGAAGGCTTGGCTATTCAGATGATCCAGGGATCACTTGAGACTTTTGAATTTGGTTTCACTGATGAAGATTAGAGGAAATCTGAACCCCTTTTTTGCTCAAATCATTGAATCCTTTCTGTTTTTCCCCTTGGGCTTGGACTTGCTTTTGGGAAATGGGAGGTTTTATGAGTTTGTCTTATCAGAAAAAACAAGCAAAGCTATTCCAACTGTTTGAGATTGAAAAGATTCTTAGAGCTGACACTTTGTCGGTTTGGACCAATATGACTGACACACGGGTCAATGACCTGATTGACACTTTATCGGTTGGAACTGACACATAAGTCAAATGACTTGGAAGAAAAGTCATTCATCATGAAAGAAAAAGACTATGATTTGATGATTTGGACAATCGACTCAAGGAATGATGACTTTGGATTACTTATCCTTTGATGATGGATTTAGCCACAGTTACTAAATGTTGACTTTAGAAAACATGCCCCAGACAAGGGATTAAGGTAGTTTAGCCACTTAACTGTTTTGACTAAGAGATGTGATGATTAACACAAAAGAACATACCCCTGATATGGGAAAAAGACAACTTAGCCAATTAGTTGAGAGACGTAACAAATTAATATGACAATCATTTGATGCCAAGATACTGAAATGACTTTGATGACTCTAATAAGGACTTGTTAGTAACTTTTCTATGATGATTGACTCAGAAAATGATTTTTTTGTTTGTTTGTTCCCTTTTTTTTATGCTCTAATTTTTGCCTGAGCCACCCTTCTGGGTTTTCAACTTACCGAGCTGCTCTAATTTTTGCTTAAGTCGCCTTATTCAGGTTTTCAACTTAGGTAGCACAAATCAATTAATTTGGGCACAAAAAATAATAATTTTATTATTCTTTGAAACGTACCCAAGGTGGGCTGCCTACGTATCTCCATTTGTATTTTTTTCAGAGCCATTTTCTGGTATGTTGCCTCGACATTCTTTAAACCAAAAGGCATGATCTTGAAGCAGTAGGTGTCTCATTCTGTCACAAAGGCTATCTTTTCCTTGTCAGGTGGATAGACTTGTATTTGATTATACCCCGCATATAAAGCAGTCAAGGAGACTGCCTCAGATCAGGCCATGCGGTCAACCAATAAGTCTATATGAGGTAAAGGAAAATCATCTTTTGGACAGGCTTTGTTCATATCCTTGTAATCCACATTCTTACTTTCCCATCCTTCTTGGGCACATGCACTATGTTGACTAGCCATGAAGGGTAAGTGATAGGTTTAATGAAACCGTTCTTCAATAACCTGACAACTTCCTCTTTGATTTTGAGAGACCATTCCGTCTTCATCCTCCGTAACTTCTGCTTTACGGGCATCACATTCTCATAAGTCAAAATTTTTTGGACTGCTATGCATGGATTGATACCTGTCATGTCTTCAGGTTGTTAGGCAAAAACAATCTGAAGATTCTTGAACAATCTTGACTAAAAAAGCCTTATCATGATGATACAATAAATTTGAATTTTAATTTATCATCTGTGCCAAAGTTAATTGATTCTTCTTCTTCTTCTTCTTCTTCTTCTTCTTCTTTTATGCCTATTTTAAATTGGATAGGAAAAAAGACTCAAGGATATAAGAGGAAAATTGAACACTTTCATTGATAACAAAAGTTTCGTCCTCACAGACTACATCAAAATTAAAAGGAGGACCCAAGAGATCCATTACAGACTCTACAAAGTAAAAAGAAGAAACAGACTCTGACTCTAACTCAGGTTTAGACTCTGATTTGAATTCAATCTCAGACAAGTCAGATTAACTGGGCTTGAATTCTTTCATAAACTATGCTAATTTGGGCTTTGGTTGGTTGATGAGGTGGGGTCTATTTTCACATACCTTTCTCCTAACCTAAATCTTCATACCTAAAGGGATTGATAACTGTTCGAAGGTAAATGGAGGCATCGGATATCGGGCCAGAGGGAAGGATATCTCCAATGTTAATGAGATCTTGGATTTTGTGTCTTAAGTTCTAGCACACATATGTTTTATGCCCAAAACTTTGATGATAATCACAATACTCATTCATATTCTAGCTTTTAGGCAAAGGGTTAGGAGGTGCCTTTGATTCTAAAGGTGTGATCAGTTTAGATTCCAAAGCCTTCTTGTAAATGAAGCTCAAGGGCATACCCAAATCTGTGAATTTCCTTTTCAAAGACTGACTCTTCTGTTTAGTAGAGGTAATGGAAGTGAAGGTATTATTCTGCTTGTATAACACAACAGTATTACGCTTCACAGACTTCTCCATAGGTGAATGGGTGAAAGTTTCCTTACCTTGAAAAGGATTCAAGGAAAAGGAAGGGTTGGTGTTGGTCAGATTAACTTGAGGTGTATTTGAAGAGCTTGGATAAACTGGTTTGGGCCTGGTCTGATTCATGGATTTTATGTCATCAATCTGGGAATTCAAGGCTTTGGTCACACAGGCCAGTGCATTGTGGAAGCTGGTTTGTTAAGCAGTCAGGGCTTCAAAGAAGCGGATTTGTTAAGCATTAAGGGTGGATTTGAGCATGGCTTCAAAATTTTCCTCTTGCCTTTTGATGAGGGTGGTGAGAAGTGTGTTCATGGCATCCATTTTGGTTGGGTTGGCCATTGGTACCTTCTAAATATAAGGAAAAGGAATCAGTACATGGAAGAAAAAATCTAACTCTGTTCTAGGTTTTTAGGGGAAAGAAAAACCTAACTCTGTTCTAGGTTTTATAGGAAAAGGAAAACCTAACTCTGTTCTAGGTTTATAGGAAAAAGGAAAACCTATCTCCGTTTTAGGTTTTATAGGGAAAAGGAAAAACTAACTCTGTTCTAGGTTTTATATGGAAAGGTTATGCATTGCAACTTCCTAGGAAATTGATTCCTAAAGTAAGGTGGGACAAAGTTATTTGGATTTTGGAGAGGTAATGGTGCCAACTGGGTTTGGGCTTTAGAGAGATTTTGGTGCCAATTGGGTTTGGGCTTTGGAGAGATCTTGGTGCCAAATCGATTTGGGCTTTGGAAAGATCTTTGTGCCAACTGAGTTTGGGCTTAAGAGATATTAGTGCCAACTAGGTTTGAGCTTTAAAGAGATATTGGTGCCAACTGGGTTTGGGCTTTGGAGAGATAATGTTGCCAAATGATTTTGGGCTTGGAGAGATCTTGGTGCCAACTAATTTTGGACTTTGGGTAGTGGTGATGGTGTTTGAGGCTACTAGACCTTGGGTCCAATTAGGTGAGAGGTGTTTGAGGCTAATGGGCCTTGGGTCCATTTGGGTAAGAGGTGTTTGAGGATAATGGGCCTTGGGTCCATTTGGGTGAGTGGTGTTTGAGGTTAATGTGCCTTGGGTCCATTTAAGTGAGAGGTGTTTGAGGCTAATGGGCCTTGGGTCCATTTGAGTGAGAGGTGTTTGAGGATAATGGTCCTTGGATCTATTTGGGTGAGTGGTGTTTGAGGATAATGGGCCTTAGGTCCATTTGGGTGAGTGGTTTTTAAGGTTGATGGGCCTTAGGTCCATTTGAGTGAGAGGTGTTTGAGACTAATGGGCCTTGGGTCCATTTGGGTGAGTGGTGTTTAAGGATAATGGGCCTTAGGTCCATTTGGGTGAGTGGTGTTTGAGGATAATGGGCCTTGGGTCCAATTTGTTGAGGCTAGTGGGCCTTGGGTCCATTTGGGTTGACTCTTAACTGGTTCAAGGTACAACCTAGACTCATTAATAATGGAATGTATGCTTTATGAATCATGAATGCATGGTTATGCATATATGCATGGTTATGCATACGTATGAAGAAAATTGGTTCATGATGACATTTTAACATTATCGTGGTTCATGGGCCCTAAGGTCCAAGGTCTAATGTTCATTACATGAAGGCTAGGTGGTTTGGTTTAAAGAGTACCTGTCACACTAGAGCAATGAATATACCTAACCACATGTGAAACAATGAGTTTCACGTGAGTCCAACAGTACGACTACTCGTTACACTTCAAAAAGGATTTGAAGATTCATCGTGGGGTGGATGCTTTTGCTATCTCCCAACATACTCAAAGAGAGTTGTCAGATCAATACTACTCGCTATCCAAAGGTTGAGTTTCGTAACTGGTGATGTAGTGATGCATGAAAATCAAGGTTAAACTAAAAGCCAAGTAAAAAGTCATTTTTAAAAATATTTTCAACCAATTGGTAGTCCTCTTTAACTTTTGAAAAAGTTGGTCCCCAGTGGAGTCGCCAGCTGTGAGGCCTCGCCCGAGCACCGCCCCCCGGCCCCGCGCGGATCCAAGGGATCAAGTGAATTACTCTCATTTTTAGGAGACGATTTCTCACGGATTGACAGGAGATCTTAGCGCCCTTTCTTGTAAAATGATTTTTTGATGTTTTGAAGTGGCCACCTTATGTTATTTTTATTGGAAAAATTTAAGGTAAAAACTCATTTTTGACTCTAATTTTATCCCAAAGGAAAATAAGTGCACTATTCTTTGAAACCAAAGAGGATTTGGGGACTAAGTTTTCGGTTGGCTTCTAATTTTAACGTTGATTTAAAGCGTTTTCATGGGCAATTTATAGGATGAGATATATATTGATGCATGAGTAGATTAATGAATGGATTAAAGTGATCAAACAGTTTTAGAGAGCGGTAAGTAAATTATTACATTTCAAGAATCTCAAAATATGGGATATCGACTCTAGCCCTTATGGGTTCTAGGTCAATCACACATTTCCCGAATAATACATTCAATAAAACAATTAATAGAAAAGAGATGGTTTTTAACATCTTTGGGTTTGAAGCTCTTAGATAGCTTGCCTATGTATCCCGTTGAATGGGAATCAAAATCCAGGCAATACTTCCTTCTTGTGAAGGAGGGTTGATTTATGCCCAACTTATCATGTTTTGAACTCTTTATTTTGATGCTCTATCAAATAAAGGAGATTTGCCTATTTTGATGCTTTATCAAAAATAGGAGAAGTTAAGAGACAATACCTACTCCTTTCTTTTTGGGAAGGCGGCGGTCTAATTGCTAGCCCGAATCAAAATTTCACCTTGGATCGGTGGTTGGATTGATGGTCAGATTGCCTTTTACCTGACAATTTGCTCTTTGGGAGGCGGCGATCGGATTGCATGCCCGGATCAGAATTTCACCTTGGATCGGTGGTTGGATTGTCTTTTATCTGATTTCTTTAGGAAGGCAGCAGTCTGATTCCTTGCCCGAATCGGAGCTCCACTAGGATTGGTTGAGGTCTGGGAAGACGGTCTAATTGTCTTTTATCTGCTCTTTTGCTTTTTGGGAAGGCGACGGTTTGATTGTCCTTCCTGGTCGGAGCTCTACTTTGGATCAGTTGAAGCCCAGGGAGACGGTCGGATTGTCCTTTATCTGATAATTCAAAACAAAATTAACAAAGTAATTTTGTTAAAAAATGATTTTTTTAGGATCTACGCGCCCCGAATTTAGTCCTTCTTTAGCTCAAAGAGAACTAAAGAAATTTAGGCTCCACTCGCCCCGAATTTAGTCCTTCTTTAAACTCAATGAGAGTTAAAGAAATAAGAAGAAATTGGTGTATGAGAGAGAAATAGAGGAAATCCGAGAAGGAATGTCAACTTCAAGTGATTTCGGTGTAGAAAATATGAAGGAGGGGAGCATCTATTTATAGGCAACCTAGTGCCACCGGAGGGGAGCAGCGGCGCAGTCGTGGCCTTTAGCGGCACGGGCTAAGAAGGGGGGCGGCAGCTAATTTGTGCCAGGGAGTGCTAGGGTAGCACCGCCCTGCCTTGAAGGTGGCAGCCCGAGTCCGATTTCGATCCGACGCATTCCTGAGTCTGTCCGAGTGCAGGTTCAGTTTCGGTGAGTACCGGTCAGCTTGGCACGAGTCCGAGGGGTGCAAAAAATGAGTGTTCACATTAATAAGCATTGATTATATGAATGTAGAGATAACAATGAATAATAAATAATGTTCTTTAAGGATTTTGGGGCAATGATGTGAAATATGCTAAAAAATAAACAGTAAATAATGGATGATTAGTTATAAGAATTAAAAAGATAATGTGAGGTATAAGTAAAATAAGGTATGTGAGTTAGCAGTTAAAGGAAATTGTGTATGTTAATGAATTTATGGAATAAAAGAATTGAGGGTGATTAAAATTAATAAATGACCTGCATATTAAATTAATTTATATCAACTTATTGAGTCGAACGCTCACTCATATTTATATTTTTTTTCAGGTTCTGGGTCAAGGTTAAAAAGATTAAGTTTTTAAATTGAGTATTTCCTACTTTTTATTCCTCAGACGAAGAAGTTATTTTATTTAGTTATGTAATTATTTCAAACTCGTTGTATTAAATTTTTTAAAGCTCCGCATTGTTATATTAAGTGTTAGATTTATGGTCATACTTCATTTATTATTTGTTAAGCAGAAATCTAATGTTGAAAATGTTATAGGAATGATGATAGCCCTTGCTTTGTGACAGTTACAACTTTCATATTGCAGTTTTATTGTTTAGTAATAAGTCAGGCTTACTACGAGTTTTAAAAGTCTTATGCTTTCTCATTTCCTAATGCTGGTCACATACACAATATGGTTGGATCGTGACATTATTACAACCTGTATAAACTTTTGATAGTTAAACTCATATCATTCATTTCATTAGTAATTTTTCTACAACATAACATAATAAACAATATCATTTCTTTATTCTCTCTAAGTTTCTTTCCATTAATTAATGTTTATTCATTCTTATTATTATTGTTTTTGCAAATCTTTTAATATTGTTAACCTTTTGTAATACCTTAGAAAGCCATAACATATATGGATAAAAATTTTCTCAGTATGTGGTCCATTAGTCTTGAATTGATGAGAAATAATTTTAGAAACACAGTTAGAAAGTAAATTTGACACTTTTCCAGAATCTGGCGGTGTCGGGATACTGCCGAGAAATTAGTAGTCCAGTCAAACGAAGAATTTCTAAAGTTGGCTTGGGGATAAAATATGACCATAATTTATGTGTAATTTTGACAAAAAGAAAGAAGTGAAAATCATTTAGGAACACTGAAAAGTAAAGAATGACATTTTGGTAAATAAAGGGTAATTCAAGGTGAATAGTGGAAATGGGTCAGTTGGAGTTACAGAATGACTCCAGAACTATTTTTATAAATAAGAATAAATTAAAATAAGCATATTTCCTTTTCACACTGATATCAAAATTGTAACACCTCAGCTTAGCCCGAACCAAATCTAAATAGAGATCTTCGGGAAGAGATTTTTGTTTTCTTAATATTGTGATGTTAATATGTATTTATGCATGTAATTGATATTTATGCATGTTATTTGAATTAGTTTAGAGCATAGAAATGGTTTAGAGACAGCTAGGATTTAATCGGCAAATTTTGAGTTTTTGGTGAACTGGGGGCAAAATGGTCATTTTTCGCCCGTCGAAATTTTATGGAATAAATATCATATTTAAAAGGAGAAAATAATTTAAAGACTTGAAAATGGCTTTATTTTAATTATTTGAGAATTAGTTTAAGAAATAATCCCGGTCGAAAAATTCGTATC
>CANXYC010136355.1:0-10784 GCA_948193065.1 Aleurites moluccanus
GACCAGCCTTGCTCAAATAGACACAACTCATCATATACTCAGAATTTTACCAAACCATTTTTCAAAATTATAGCTAAGACATAAATTAACAATTTTCATATTTTACACTTTACCCAATTATGTCTTTAAGAGCAAGTAATGGTCAACACTGAATTCTGCTGCAGCTCAAAATAAAAGTCTCTGAAATTTTCAAACTTCTCATTTATACTTTAAAATTCTTCAAACAATTAAAATCAACAAATACACTTCAAAATAGCGGATATTACATATATCTATACGTCTATTTACATAAATAATCATCTATATCTATCATAATAATCATATTTAATAAAAAGAAAACAAGAAAAATTCATTTACCTCAAGTTCTTTTAAAATTCCAACTTATTTTATTCGAATTATTTAGGATTTCCTTTAGGGTTTTAATAGAATTTTTTTTTTATGTTTAATGGATATTTAGGTATGAAATTTAGTATAAAAATTATTATATTAAGGTTTGGTGTGATTTTGGATGGAGGAATTTGGTTGGAAGTAGAAGAAAGTAAAGATGGGAAAGGAAGAAGGGGTTTCAGCCAAAATGGGGTGGAAGATGGAGAATTTTTGGCTTTTTATGGAATTATGTAGATTTTAGGAGATTTTTATATATTTTTTATATTTACAAATTAGCCCTCAAACTTTTAGTATTTATAATTTAGCCCCAATTCTTTTTATATTTATATTTCAGCCCCAAATTTCATTTTAGCACTACTACTTTCTATATTTTCATTTCATGTGAATTTTAGGCTCCATATGTTATTTTTGTAAAATTCTATGTTTAAATATATATTTTATGTATAAAATTAGGATTTAGGTATTAAATTATAATTTTACATTATAATTGTCTATTTAGGTATTATAAAATCAACTATACTAATTCTGGATCATATATATAATTATTGAAAAATTCAAGGTGTTACACCAACTCATCAACAAATATTTATAATAAACCTTGTATGCTTCAATTATTTAATTCAATTAATTACTTATAATAGTCTAATAAATATTTTAACTCAATTCTAATATTTAATCCATAATTATCGATATTTCAAAAGAAATAACAATAAATTTGAAATAACTCATACATCCATTTATTTTATCTATTTTTATCTTAGTCTTCAATAAATAATAAGCTAAAATTAATATTTCAATAACTAATTATCTTAAAATATATTATAATGTTTATTTTTTATTCATGTAGACTCCAAATATTAATTCTGAAATATCGTATATATCAATATCTAAATTTATAATCTAATAGTCATTCAATTTCTCCAATCTCAAAAATAATTTCTATAATAATCCGTTAAATTATTCCCACTAATAAATTGATTATTTCTCAAATAATTCACAATTAACTTAATAAAATAATTATTCTGAAATCAAATTTCAAATATCATACTCCAAATAATTTCCTTTAATTTAAATTAATTTATTAACCTGATTTAATTACCGCTTCAACTAATTTGTTCTATCATAATTTAATTTTTCGATACTTAAATTCTATAAATATTCTTTAAATTATATTCACAATTACTCCCAATTAATATAATTAATTTACCTTAATATATAAATTTAAAATAAATATAATTACCGATAATTTACTGCTGAAAATTTTTAAAATCAATATCAAACTCAATATTTTCATTATTACTATCCAAATAATTTACATAATAATTCTAAATAATCTAAAATATTTTATTTTAATTTATCTATTCAAACTAAACACAATTTAATTGTCTAATTTTTTTAATATCAATATAAATAGTAAATCATCCCCACAAAAATATCTTTAAATAATTAATAAATAATTTTAAAATAAATTTAAACATACTTACTTAAATTTATCAAAAATCTATATATGTTTTATTTTTTCGAATCTGACTTCAACTTCGATGAGGACAAAATTAGCGTGAATAAAAAGTCCATGAACAATGAAGTCTAAAGAAACCAAAACCACCTAAAAAGGACGTCGGAATCGACCTGAATTGGCCAGAAAAGTCTACTGTCGGCGTGAAGTTCGGACGGTGTGTGTGACCTCACTCGATGGCGAACGACAGCGTGTTCTCATCCACGGGCTGGTCGCGGCTGGATAAATCACTGGTGCCGCGCATGCTGCGATCTGATGACCGAACATCGACGATTTAACTCGGACAACCACCTCTCTCTCTCACCTGACTTCCCTCTCCCTCTCCCGCTCCGTGTAGGTTCCATCTTATATAATTATTATATTAAGATATTATATATATATTAAGATATATATATATAATATCTTAATATAATAATTATATAAAATTAAAATTTTATTAAAATATTCCGAAATTATCCAGAATTTTCTTTCAAAATAATAATAATAATAATAATATTTAATTAGCTAATAAATTTCTAATTAACCATTTAAATTATCTAATCTAATTAACTAATTAAATAAATAATTACTAATTTTAAATTATATACAAACTAAAACATTAATTATAGAATTAATAATTAACAATCAATAATGATTAAACAAAATATTTAAATATATAAATAAAAATTTCTCAAATTAGGTAATTAATAATACTTAAAATTAATACAATAATTATAAATCTAATAATTATTAAATAATACTTTGATATATAAAAGAAAATTTTCAACTAATTAAATAATTAATTTCATAAATAAATTTACAATAATAAAATAATACCAAAAATTTCAACTTTGTGTATTTAAAAAAAAAATCACACCTTAAAAGAAATATTTTTCTATACTTTTTAAATAAATAATTATTTCTTTAAAATAAAATAATATAAACCAATAAATATTTTTATATTATTAAAATATTAATATTTCTCAATAAAATATAATTTTAAAAATGATTTAAAAACATATAACCACATGACTTAAATTAAACTTTATTAAAAATTTAAGTTTTAAATTGAATATTTTCCCTCTACTCCACCAATCAAAATTTTTTTATCAACTATATCTTCTTAATTGGACCTAGGTTTGATCGGACCCACTGGGTTCGATTTAACAATATATGACTCAGATCCTAACCTAGGTGATCTAGACCTATTTCAGCCAAATTATGTTAAAATTTTTACTTTGATCTCGAAATTATTAAATGTACTCTGTACACATAAAGATAATGTATTCTCTTTTTACATTCAGATGGAATCAATTTTTCAAATATTAATAATTTTTCAAATCAAAATTAATAGTTGGATCCAATTTTTATAGAGATATATAATACAGGGTCGACTCAAACTCTAATATAAATTTGGGTTAAATTGATCAAGATTAGATCGGACCTAACAACTCACTGGTTTCGTAACGGTCTGACCCAGTCAACAGGTCTAGGTCTACTCAGGAGTATTTAATAGGGATGTTAACACGTGTTGGTTTTTTAACTGTCTCCCAGTAGGACTGTGCATGTACTATGTAGTCGTAGTCCACCGTCACTGACTTGGTCACGTCTGTACAAAATGAAGGCCCATCATTTCTTGATATTTGCGTAAACATTTAATTTCTAGAATAAAAAGTCAGATTAATTACAATTTCCTATGGTAACTTTTTAAAAGACATTGACTTTCTCTCTCGTGACAATTTATTATTATATCATTTCATTTCATTTCATTTTATTATTTATCAATCTTAAAAATGTTAATAACAATAATAAAAAAAATAAAAATATTTTTATTTTTATTTTTAATTAATTACATCTTATTTTTACTTTAAATTTTTTTTAAAATTAAAAATATATATTTTTATATTTTTTGATAATTTTAAAAATAAAATAAATAAAAATATTTTTAAAATATTTTTTATTTTATTTCTTAAAAATAAAAAATAAAAAATATTTTTAAAAAAATATTTTTATTTTTTATTTTTAAATTTGTCAAATATATGAAAATAAATTTTTTATTTATATTAAAAAATTTAAGAAGATATAATTTAATTTCTTCTTAAATTATTTTTTTAAAATAAAAATAAAAAATAAATAAAAATTTATTTTTTTTTTATTTTTAAATTTATTAAAAAATATAAAAATAAATTTTTTTAACTGTAAAAAAATATTTTTTTAAATCAAAAATAAAATATAATTAATTAAAAATAAAGAGTAAGGACATTTTTATTTTTTTACTGTCATTGTTGATCATTTTAAGATTGATCAACGGTAAAATTGAATAAAATAGGATACTAATATAACGGAATATTCGTTAGGAGAGAATTAATATATTTTTAAAAAGTTAGAAAAAATTTAATATATTTGATATTTTACATTATTCTGAATTATTACCTTGAGAAATTTAAGACAAGGATTGTTATTACAGCCATAGTTTTTAAACTTGGCCTTATTTTTTTAACCTGTGAAAACAGAAAATTATAAATCAGAAATTAAATCGGAGGCAAACGGATTAAACAAAATATATATTAAAAATAATTATATTTATTTTAAAAATAATTATATATTTATATAATTATTTTTAAAATAAATATAATGTATATAAAATTAAAATTAAATAATAAAGTGATGACAATATCTTAAATCTAAATATAATAATATCCAACATAAAAATCTAAATAATATCATCAAAAAATTATTTTTATCTAAAACATAATGATATCTTCATATTATACAAATATTAGTTTCATCTTTTAAAAGCAACTGAAAAGTCATACCCTAAAAATTGCTTGCATCAGTATTAGTTCCCAAAGAATTACTTACACCAACATGACCAAATAATTCAAAAACAATATTCACCCCAAATTCATCTTTATCATCTGATCATCTAATACAAATATAAACTAATAATATAAGGAAGAAAGGTTGATTATTAACTAAATTCAAACAAAGCACAGTATAATTTACAAGTTAATTAACCTTAAGTACGTGAGCACTTGCTAGGTTCCTTAGTGATTGCCATCGCATCTTGTTCATAAATAGTTTTCTCTAGTTCTTTCATATCAGATTCCAGAGTTGACTCTTCCTCTACCATTCAAAATTCAGTATTGTTGATACACTCCTAATCAATAGTATCATAAGCCCTCTATTTGTATTGAAGTCTAAAATAAGTAAACTAAATTGTTAATAAGAAGAGATAATATATAAATCCATAAAATGATGGTAAGAAAACAATAATGTACCCATTTTTCAAACGTGAATTATAATTGACATAAATAAAATCATTTAGCCTTTGATGTTCCAAACTATTTCTTTTCTTTGTATGAATGGGATCAAATAGACTCTAATTTCTTTTACATCTAGAAGAAGAAGATGCTTGACTAAACATTGAAATTACTAATTTTTGTAACAATGGAGCACTATATCCAAAATAATCTCTACCACTCATCTACATACTTAATAACAAAAATGAAATAAACAAAAAAAAAAAAAAACATAATTTGCATGCAATCATATATCAAGATCAATGAAAATAGAAATAAATAATGTTAGAATAAACTAATTAATTTTTATCTGGTTGCATTGTTTTAGAAGAATTGAGAGCAAATTGTAGACTATAATTTTATATCTTTCATTATTTTATCTTCACAAACACATATTGTTTTTTTTATCTAGCATATCGAGAATGCTACTCATAATCTCAATCTTATCAGAAAAACATTGCTCATATATCAAAGCAGGATTTAAAAAGTAAACAGCTGCATATGTATTTGATGAAGGTATTTATCTCATCTTTTACCAATGATATTAATATAAAGTAGACACAAGTCTTTCTTTATAAAAATTATTTTTTATTACCTTGAGTGCCCTCCACATGTCTTTCCCTAAAGATGATTTTTCTTTAGAATCAACCACACGCAATAATCTAATAAGTGGCCCATCAATTTTTATCATGATCAAATAATCATTCTAAAACTTTTTATCTAAAACAATTGAAGAAACAACTTTCCTCTCTGTTCCTTTTGCTAGTCTGTGACTATTGAATAATTTACTTGTCATCAATGCCAATGAGTCATTCTTGTGGTTATAAATACTTTTTAATGTGATGAAAACAGTAGAAAAACGATTCACTGCAAGGTGTACAATCTTCTTCCAACTAGATTTTTTCCTCAACCAAGATAAATATATATATATATATATATATATATATATATATATATATATATGATTGTACACAAATACGTTACCTTAGAAGCAGTGATACAAAACTAGCCAAATGATCCATGCTACTAAAATATTTTAAAGGTGATCAATAAATGTTATTATATTTTTCATGTAACATCCTTCCTGCTACCACATAATTAGTTGCATTATCATTAACCACATTGTTTAGTCTAACCCATTCAATTACCTCAAAAATAAGTAAAATAATGTTTCATCATTTTTCACAACATATGAGGCATCCACAACGTTCAAAAATGATTTTCCTGCAAGATAATAAACCAAAAGTTAATCAAAGTTCTTTGTCTATGATCACTCTAACCATCAGTCATTATTGCGCATCCAATATACACTCAACCACTTTTGTAACTTTCAATAAGTAACTCACATTCTTTCTTGCAATGCCTCAATAAATTAATCTGCATATCATGATAAAATAGGCCTTTATATCTAGGACCAATTGTAACAATACCATCTATTGCAGTTTAAAAGTAAAGTGAGTACAATACATTAAAAGGAATGCAAGCATCATAAAACCATCTAGCCATATACATATGAGCTATTCATATTGCTTCTTTACCAAGTAAAACACATTTAAGACTTGGTTAAAAACCAGAAGTTGTTCTTGGAGCAAATTAATTAGCAATCCCATCACTTTTTTCCTCTTCCCTTTTTGTTCCACTTGAAATGCCTTTTTAGTTAATGGAGGTATCTTTTGTAGTTCTTCCTCATCGATGTCAACTTGAGTGGAATCAACATCACCATCTTCGTATACATGCATGTAAGCCATTTGGGCTTTCTTCTTCTTCTCAACTATTTTCTTAATATATTCTTGCATTTGACACGGATATCATGAAAAACCTTTTTACATAAAGCTATCCTTGAATTTCAACAATGTGAAATTTTATTCTATTAATTCCACCATCTTTATATGAACCACAGTAAAAGCAAGTAAAGATGATTTTTTCATTAGGAGCACAAATTTTGCTAAAATGCTCTCAAGCAGGATCTATCTTCTCATGAACAGAAGATATAAAGCCATAAATTGCTTCTCTAAAGATTGAGTGTTTATAGTTTCCATTTTGCTAGAAAATAATATTAAGCAAACATATTAAAATCAAAAGTAATAAAAAAATTATAGTCATAAATAAGAAAAAAAATTTGATGATCTAAATAGGCTTAATGAAAGTAGAGTAGGCTTATTACTTTCAGTTATTCACACTTCATTACAAATTGGCCTCTGTATTTTCAACTTAGAGAATAGACAAATCCTTCACTTCACTAAATGCAAAACCTTCTCATTATTATTATTATTATTATTATTATTTTGCATGAGGAATCTTTTATTAGAAAATACTTATCAACACTAATGCATACACTTAATCAATGTAAACATAATAGGTAGCAAACGTTTTTTCAATTGGGTACAAAATTATATCGACATAATTTTATTTTCTATTTCTATTATCAATTTTTAATTCAAGGAAAATAATTTCTTTAAGAAAATGATAAAATAAAACAGAAAAGTAATTGAAAATCAAATTCTTATTATGATATTAGTCAAATTTAAATTTTATTTCAACCTTTATTATTAAAAAAAAATTCTTTAGTTAATGAGAATAAATATTCTCAGTTTCTTGATGGAAACTTATTGTTAATTAGTTTGACAGAAATTGGATGAAAGTGCTTTTAAGTGACTGATAGAATAAATTAAATAATTTTTAAGTTATGAATTTAAGTTAGAAGACTATTATATACACTATTCAATAATTCAAGAATCACTAGTGAGATTAACTCAACTTTAGCACTCAGTGTTTTTAAGTTGGGAAATATCTCAAATGACATTATGTATAATGAGTTTTGAAAAAATGACATATATTCTTTTTATGCATAATTGTAACCCTACTTGATAAATTTGTCCTTGGGATATGTTTGACAAATCACACTCTTCTCTCCTTTCTCTTTTCCCATAAAAAAAACAAAGTTAGATTTTAAAATAAGTTATAATTTATCAAAAATAAGTAAAAATTTATCCTAAATTAGTAGAAATTTATTCTAAATTAGTTAAAATTAGTTCTACATTTGTCAAAATTAAGTCAGATTTCAAAACAAATCACGATTTATCTAAAATTAGTCTAAATTTATCAAAAATAAGTCGAAAATTATCCTAAATTAATCAAAATTAATACTAAATTAGTAAAAACCAAGTTAAATTATAAAATAAGTTATAATTTATCCAAAATAAGTCAAAATTTATCCTAAATTAGTCAAAATTAATTTTAAATTAGTCAAAACAAAGTCAGATTTCACAGTAAGTCATAATTTATTCAAAATAAGTCAAAATTTATCGTAAATTAGTCCAAATTTATCCTAAATAAGTCCAAATTTGTTCAAATACATGTAAATATATTCAAACTCAATAATATATCAGAATATAATATTAGTCAAAATAAGTATCCAAATTATCAAAAAATAAGTCTAAATATAAGCAAACATATTCAAATTCAACAATAAGTCCAATTAAGTCCTTTTTTTTAAAAAAAAAAGTTTAGGACTAAATATGTGTTAACTCTCCAACTAATTTTTACCAATTCTGACTAATTTTCTACTAGTTTCGACTAATTTTTAATTGACTTCGACTTTTGTACTTAATGTCATATTGGTTGAAATATGTTCGAAATTATTCGAAAAATAGTTGAAAAATATTATTGTACATAAATTTTGGGCAAATGCATTGAATTATTGAAAAGTAAAAGTAAAAGTACAAGAATGAGGCAAATAAAAGATCATTCTTTATTGTGAAGCAAAATAGATTACATGAGATGAAAAATTATTTAAAGATACAATATAAATTAAAAGTCGATGATGAATCTGAAGATGCCTGTCACACTTTGAATCAGAAGGCAATGACTAGCATTAGGGAACGGAAAAGCTTAAGGCTTTCAAAATTCATAGTAAACTTGACTACTTGCTAAACGATAAAACTATAATATGACAGTTGTAATTGTCAAAAAATAAGAGTTATGAGCCTACCTGTTAAGCAAAACCTGTATTAGGCATTTCATCAATGCTACTCAGGACTATCATCTCAAACATATCATATTAACTTCAATATTCCTGCTTAACAGGGATAGTACACCAACTATAAATAGGAATAAAAACAACAAAAACAATAAGGAGAAATAACAATACGGAGTTCTAGATTTTATAATACAATACAAATTTGGACATACTAGCATAACTAAATAAATAACACTTCCAAAGAATGAAGGGCAGAACTACTCAACTCAGTGAGTGATACTTACCAATATATAAACCTGGTGCAACCTAATTATTCTACTATGAAGAATGTTCATGCAATATGTCAAATAAACAATCACATAATCAAACAAGGATGAGAATTAGTGCACAGGAACCACGTTAAACCTTAATTTGGGTAGTCGATCCCGCATACCTAACTCTCTGACTCTAAATAATATCTCTTATATCCAAATATAGGGTTCCATCGTCATAGCCTAAGGTAAGCAGCGCCGAGTGATGAGCAAGCCTTCATCATCATTGTAACACCTTTGTCACGACCTATCTCGGAAGTCGTGACGGTTCTAGGGTACGGGTGATGCATAAGCGACCAGTACCACGTATAACTCAATAGACTATCTATATGGCATGCAACACACAAATTATAACTTAAATAAATATAAAAATGCTGAAGAAAATTCAACAGCATTTCTCCTAAAATAGAACTATGCCCAAAATCAGAAACAAGAAAAACACTTCTATAAAATTCACAAACATCCCAATTACTGATCCCTCTTGGATCTCCATCAACAATCTCAAAATCAATATATATAACATCTCAATCAGATAAAAATTATTCAAACATCACTTATAATCAACACACACACACACACACACACACACACACACACACACATATATATATATATATATATATATATATATATGCAAACTTATCATTATCTACATGCCAAAATCTATATACAGTACCATGGAACTATTCTATATATTTTCTATTACATTACTTTAAAGTTTGAATTATACATGCAATAGACCTCCAAGGTAGAAGAAAATATTGCCAATGGAATACGGGCCTCACCGAAGACCTGAAAACAACAAACACTAAAGGAATGAGTATAAAAATACTCAGTGAGTTCATAAGCATAAGAATGCAGTATATGCATTATGATAAATTTTAATACCATTATAAGATATATATATTTATATATTAACTATAGCATATGAATAATAATATTAAATATTAACTGTTTCAATAATAATGTATATATATATATATATATATAGTAACAATATAAATAATGATAACAGGTAGCATGTATATGATATCACAGGATTTGGGTCTCTTTAAACTTTATACTCAGCACTATCATAAAGTGCATAACACTAGGGAATACAACGTCCCTTCCTAGCAAGGGGTAATATATATAAATGACACACATAAGGATATATTCCTTACGACTAGAGAATACATCGTCCCTCTCTAGCAAGGGTGACATAACTCAGTGTACACATAGCCGATGGATTTACCAGTTATACCATCGAAAATAGCCCTGAACTAATATCATATAAATGTGCCTCCATTTAACAGTAAATATGGCATATA
>CANXYC010136452.1:0-14747 GCA_948193065.1 Aleurites moluccanus
CACCTCAATTGAGCAGCTTGCTGGGAACTATTTTCAACCGGGTTTAATTCTCCAACAATTATTCAAATAAACTTAATAATATCATTTTCATGTCCTTAAATTCTTTTCTACCTTCAAATATAGTGCTAATTCCATAAAAACTCGAAGGGGATATGAAATGACCATTTTGCCCCCAGTTCACCAAGAACTCAAAATTACCCAATTTTGTCCTAACAACCTTTAATCCACTTCTATACATAAATTCACTTCATATAACATGCATATCTATCAATTTCATGCATAAACAAATAACATTAACAAGTTCAAAAGAAAGAAAAAATTTTCCTCTAAGTTCCCCTTTAATGGTTTAGGTTAGGTTTAAGCTGAGGTGTTACAGTGCAGCAACTTGTGGCACAGGTACTGGTGGAATAACTGGTGGAATGGCTGGTGGTGCAGGTGGTGGCACTACCTGTCTTTCCCTTCTCAATTCCTATAGTTCTCTTCTCAATTCTAACATCCTTTGCATTACTTCCAATCTCCAGGGATCTTCAACTTCCCTGGTTTCCTCTGTCCTTCTCCTTGACCTAGGAGGTTCTTCTGGTTCCTCTCAGATCAATGACTCATTTGAGGCCACTTTTGCCTCCTTACTGGGCTCTTTTGATCTCCTAAGAGCAGGTTTAATAGCCCGTTCACGTTCTTCTATACATATCCTAATCACTACAACAGACAAACACAATCACTTAACACATATAGTTATCGCAGAATAAATACATATTTAACAAATATAACAAACGACGAGACTAGATTTCCTATGCTCTATGGTTCACCTATACCTTATTGACACATGTCTATATGTTATCAGTAAATCTATGCTCTGATACCAACTCTGTCACATCCCAATTTTAGAACATGACGGTCCTAGGATGTAGGAATAACATAAGGCTACCGACACCCGTATAACTCTTCTATAACCTGTAAACATCACCTGCTATAACATATCTATATCCATATAATCAGTCTATTTTTCATCATCTGTGATCATATCTTATCTCAACACATCTCATACATATTAAATATCAGTAACTAGTAATATTACAGACTATACTAAGTATAGTCATCTCAATAATTTACATATCCATGGAGCATCTAAAATATATACAAGGAATATATACAAGTTCAATATTTACATTATTATAACAAAGTTGGATCCACTGATGAAGAAATCTTGGATCAGCTCTACTCTTGACCTGAAAAGATAAAACCACTAAGAGGGTGAGTATTTTCACACTCAGTGAGTTAATATATATATATATTATTATACATTAAGCTAGGTAGGAAACAACAAATGAACAGTATTAACAATTGACTCATGGATAGCACATTAAAGGACCAAATCAAAGGAAATGGTTTATAGACATCAAATATATATGTATAGGCACTGGAAGAAATAATAACCATGTATATATAATAGATACTGGGTCATGAAACACATATCATTATCAATATACCATGTAAATAGCATAAGGTGGATCAAACCCTATAGCCAGGACCATAACCCTTCCTAGCTAGGGTATCACTAGAATTTCATTATGCACAATACTGATGGTATTTACCCACTACCCCATAAGTAAGATAGCTCTGCCATACAAACATTAGAATAGGCTAAAGATAGCAAATAAAATACCAAATAGGCAAGAAAATGAACAAGGCTCAATTTCTATAACTTTAGCTCATTTGAGTTGTTTAGGCAAGTAAACACATATAGGATTATTATCCTTAACAAAGGAACATTATAGTATAGGAAAAATGCTACAAAAGTCATTTAGGATTCAAGTTTAAAATATGTCATGAAGACACATTTACACTGGTGATAAAGAAAGTCCATTTTAACAAATTTGGTAACAAATGGATTCTTAAGGAAATTAACAAAGGTCATTTCGTTGAGCACTTGGTGTACACCACTTTAGGACTAAATAAATATAGTTTTGGGATATATTGATTAAAAGCCAAAGTTCACAATTCAAGCCCCAATGCAATAAACACAGAGGCATTATTAAACAGGGTTTATATATATCAATAAACAACACAATCGAAGCTTGAATTCAAGGAAAATTCAAAGGAAACTCAAATGAAACACTTTGGAAAAAATGTTACAGGAATTTAAATGGATTCAAATTTATCAAAGAAAGGTTTAAACATGCATAATAATATACATATAACTCATTAGAACCGACAAATCGATCGTTTACGTGATAAAACGCCTATTTGCCTATAACAGGTAAAAGCAGTGTTCTTCAGTTTCCTTCGATTCTACAATCAATTTTACCTCATATTTAGCCTTAAATATATGCTAACTAACATATTTAAACATTAATTAGAATTATGGAATCCTATACAAAAAATGCATTTCAAACATAAACCTAGTTTTAGGTTTTCTCCAATTTCGATCCAATCTTGAAATCTATCGATCTAATCATGTTTATAATCACTTATGTAGCTTAAATGAATCAAAATAATGAAGAAAACATCATCCTCACCTGAATTCAAAGTGTGGCCAAAATTAAGATTGAATGGTTCTTCAATTTCTATCTTGAATTTCTTGGAATTTTCGATGGAAACTAGCTTAATCGGTAGTTTAACCGAATTTTCTATCGATTTTGCTTGAAGTTTGGATGAATTTGGTGGAGTTTTGAAGAAGGAGGAGACTTGGATGTAACAATGGAGGAAGGAGGATAATTTTTTTATTTTTGGAGAATTAGATAGTTATTTATATTAATTAACTTTCAGCTAATTCGATTTTTCCCCCGACACTTCTCGTATTCTCATTTTGAACCCGGAGCTTATAACTATTTATCTTTTAGTCCCATTTCAATTCTGAAATAATATTTCTTATATTTCTCCAACTTATGAGTCTAATGGTGATATTAAAAATTTTAAATTCCGAACCCGTTCGTTAATCATAACGTCGACGTGCTTACTTATCCACCAGGTCGATTTTTAGCTATTTGTCAAATCGCACAAGTATGATATTATAATGTCTAAATAAACTTTATTTATATTTATACAACAAATATTAAAGGTTATATAAATGAAATTTGAGGGTGTTACAATGTCATATATATTATTAAAAAAATAATAATAAATAACCCATTATTCCATAATTTCTTGATTTATTTTCTCTATTTCTTTATACAGCGAACAAATAAAAATAAAATTAATTTGATTAAAATATGATAATGAATCTGCAAAAAATTAGAAAGGGAATTAAGATAGTCATCTAGTAAAGATAAGAAGCAGGAGCCCAAGGAGCAGGGCATTAAGAGCGTCATCTCTGAAATATAAATTATCAGAGAGTGATGAGTTCTAATACCCAAACTTTCAAAACATGTTTTAAGGACCCTTGGAGCTAGGGTATAAGCTTTTATATGTTCATGTATGTGTCTTCATGCATTACTTGCTTTCCATATATTTGCTTAAGTTATGTGCTAAATATAATGTTTTGGTAAGCTAGATTGAGCTTTTCAACTTAGAATGTATGAGATTTGATGAATCTAAGCATGAGATGTGCTGAGTTGAAGTTAATATGCCTCAATGATGTTAAGTATGCAACCTAAGACTTAAATAATGAATACTTTAAGTGTTTGATGTGTGTGGGAAAATGTTTAGGCTTGATTTGAACTTTGACAACTCTTGAATGTTGGAGATTTAAAAAATAATTTGGAGTTGATAAATTTGATTTTGGTAACAAAATTCCTAGGATTTGTAGCTTGATGATAAAGGGCGTTAAGATCCTGTAACGCATGTGAATTTTCCTTATGCCTAAATTTCTAAAATTTGGTAACTTATTAACAAGCATGAAAATATGAGTAACACCCATGAACAACCTGTAACGAGCATGAAATGGCCTTTTGTACAAAATTTTCCAAATCATGTAAGTTTAAGTAATGAGCATTACTCACAAGGTAACGTCCGTTACCCTTCGAGCTGTATAAAAGCAGATTAAAATTTCTTTCCAGCCATCATTTCATCATTTCTTCTTTCTTTCTTCTTCCTTCTAAGTCTGAAACTCTATAGCCACATTTTTCTACTTCTCCACACTATAAACGACTAACAAATCTTCAAATATTCAAAGAAATTACAAAGAAAAATCACTAGGCTCTTTTTGATCTTAGAATTTCAAGTTTGAAAGACATAAGGTAATGTCCTTTATATATATATATATATATATATATATATATATATAAGTACAGTACTGTTATAAGAATCATTTATGAGTTATGGATGTTCATTTATAAGCAATAATTGCATATTAAGAGGTTGGTTAGTGTAACATCCCACTCTGTAGTATAGTAGAGAGTAAGGAAGTAGTGAATTATAGTGATATAATGATGTTAATTAAAAAAATAAATAGGCTAAAAATAACTATTGAGGAATACAGAGGGAATTCAAGAATAATTGTTACAGAAGAATTTTAAAGGTGATAATTAAAGAATTTTTAAATCTTTTTAAGAAGTTTTATATTTAAGTAGTTTTATAGAACTTAATTGAAGATATTTAGAATTAAGATTCTAAAATATTGAGAAAAAATTATTTAAGGTTTAATATTAAGTTAGAGAAACAAATGGATAGTAAAAAGATGGAAATGATAAGAAAATCTGACTTTTGAAGAAATTTATCGGTATATGATTTTTAATTAATTTTCGATAGTAATTTGTGTAAATTTCTTTTATATAATTTAACTTAGATGGATTATGAATAATTAAAAATAAATTGAAGAATATATGATAATTAAGGTGAGTGAAAATGGATATAGAATAAGAGAGGAATTAAGAGACGTAATTAGTTGGTTTTCAGAGTTTTACCGAAACGGGTTTGGTATAAAAATTCTATGGCTATAGTGGTTGAAATATTAAGCAAAATTAAGGTATTAAAGGTTATGTAAGGTTCCATAGGACTTGAATGTAAATAATTTAGGACTCAAGTGAAAAGAATTAAAAATAATTGTGGTGGCACTTATAATTAAGAAAAATTATGGGGTAAAAGTGCAATTAATAAAAATTATGGGACCCACCAATAAAATAATAATTTTTGCATTAATAATTCTGGAAAATTCCCATATTTGTCGGGCCATGGTGTGGATGAGGTGATTTTTTTTGTTTTATTTATTTTTTGGAAGACTTATGTCAACATTCCATAGAATTTGGACAAATGGTCAAATCTAGAATTTTCCATTTTCTTATAGCCTTGGAGTTTATAAAAGGTGAAGACATCTATTTTTTTTTTTACTTCTTCATGGCCAAACCATTTAGCCAAATATATCAAAAAGAAATACTTTCCAATTCTTTATAGAAGCCAACCAAAGTTAGCTAGGAAAATTGATGGAAATAAGATGAGCAATGGATGAAGGAAGTGAAGAAAATGATATTCAAGATATTGGTGGAGGAAAAGAGGATGGAATTCACTTGTTCAAATTAAGGTATGATTCTTAAACTTTATTTTTTAATTTAATTTAAGAGTTCTATGGTTTGATTTCATAAATAATTGGGCTAATTGAGTCAAAAGTGTAAAGAATGGACTAGGGTTTAAAGGAGATTCTGAATTTGTGTTAGGGTAGTAGCTTTTAGTTCAAATTTTGAATTTTTAATGTATGAATTTGAGGTTAGTAAAAACATGAAAGTTGTAGATAAATATGTTATTTGATGTCAATAAAAGGAATTGATGAAACACGAAGTGAGGAGAGCGTAATTGAACAAAAATCTTGATTGTTCAGAATTAACTTTTCTGGAATTTCTCTACTGTGTTTTTGTTATAAAGAATGATAGATATAGAATTAGGAGAAGTATTAAATATTAAAAGTGTTCATTTATATCTTATCTATAAGTTTGTAAAAGGGTTTTTCATTTGGATTTGTGGTTTATGAGATATTAGGTCATAAGTGTCACCTGCTAGAATTGTTTGATAAACAAAATATAGGTTACAAAATTCTATTGATTCGAGAGTCTTAAAGTCTGAATTAGGGAAAGTATAAAACATAAAAAAAATGATTATTTATATTTTAAATAAATAACTGTAAAATAATTTTATAATTGAATGAACACAGAATTAAATATGAGCTTAGAAACAAGGTCTATTCCGAAAGAGGTTTCAAGATAGTAATCTAAATTTAAAAATTCACTATTAATTGTACAATAATTAGAATAGCCTGAAATTTAGATATATTATAATATTGTATGTCTATTTTCAATAGGAAAAATAATTACAGTAATTGGTTAATTATAGATTAAGATATAGATAAAAAAGTATAGACTGTCAGAATAGAATTACAGGGCATAATACAGGGCAACAGGGTTGGTTGTAAGGTTAAGTTTAAATTGACAGCATAAATTGTATAGTAATGGGAATAATGTGAATTTTAGATATGTTGGAGTTTGATATGTCTAGTTTAAGTAAAAATAAGAATTCAATTATTTAGATAAATGTAGAGAGACATAAGTAATGAAACATAGGCAACATAGGCTATTAGTAAAGGTTCTTTATATGCAAAACCTAAAACTAGAAAATTAGAGGAATTTTCTTTAATATAAGTATAATTAATGTAATTTTATGTTATTAATTAAATATGTAGAGTAAAAAATGAATAAAGGACTAATGGAAACTAAAAAATATAAAGAAATAGAACCAAGGAAAAAGGAATGGAAATGTGAAGGCTAAAAGCAAAGGTGAGTTATATGTACATCATGATGCATGATCTTTAATATACCATGATTCATTACATTTGAATGACTATTCTTCATTAAGCACCAAACATATCTTTGTATAATTGTAAAATGACCAAGCCTAAATTTGATGAAATGATATTGAATTGATATTGATATTAAAATGGATACCTGAACATTTCCAGTGAACATATGATTATTGTTGAGATTTACTGATTACTGAATATCACTACACTTAATTATTGCTCCATTGGAGCATTATACATGTTTGTATAGTAGAGCTACTATACCAATGGGTTAGTGAGTGGAAAACCATCAACATTGTGCACAATGGTCTACTGGACATGGCTAAATGTTCAGGAAAGGGACTTGTCTCAGCTGTAAAGTTTAGCCCACCTTACGTAATACAGAGATATTCGACTACAGTTACAGATTCTCTATCTCTGTTGTATGAATATGACTAGTTCCCTTTATACTTCATTGATACTGAATTTTGTTGCCTATTAATTTGATTATGCTCTATATCTGACACTTTATTGATATTGATTCCTTCATATTTTCCATTGTTACCCAATCATTTGCATATAGCATGATGTATATGTAACTCACTGAGTATTTTTATACTCATTATATAGTGGTTTATAATTTTTACATGAATGAGATAGAGAATGATGATTCCAAGTCAATTTCTTTTTTGACTTGGGACTTCAAGTATATCGAGGTAGAATTTTATTCTCTAAAGGTCATAAGTGTCAACTCTTAGAGCTCCATGGTACTGTGTATAATTAGATGATTAAGTACTATAATGTTGTATGAATAGTGAAATAATTGACATTAAAAATGTAATGTGATTTGCTATTAAAGCTTAGTAGTGAATGACTATAATGTGTAATGCTTAATGATTGATAATGATAATGATAGTGAAGTGATAAAGACAATGATACTGAAAATGTTAAAATAAAATTTTCATGTTATGAAAGAGATTTAGAAGTATCATGTATGTCTATTAAATTATTGAGTTGAGGGTATAAGGATGATGATGTTGGGAGTATATTTTTATTGCAGGTGTTGAAATTGTAAATATAATTTCAGAATAAGGTTAAAATTATAAAGGAAACTTTGTTAAATTTTCGGTAATACTAGCTATTCTTAAATGGACTTAGATTATTAATGAATGGTTTTGAATATAATTGATTGTTCTGGATAGTGTTAGTTAGTTTTATGGATTTCTGGGGATCTTAGATCTACCTGTGCCCTAGGACCGTCGCGGTCCAAAAGTGGATTGTGACAGTTAGGGAGATGAGAACATTAATAACATTTATAGTGAATAGTAACATAAATATAAATTCCTTTTTTCTATCTCCCATAAATCTTCATTAACGGTTAAATTGGAGTTAGATATCATCTTTATATACTCACTCCGTCCCAAAAAGATAGTCTTATTTCATTTTATGTGTGAATTAAGAAATTTAGTTACTTTTAGTTTATCACATTAATTTTGTCACTTTCTTCCTAAAATACTGCTATCTAAAATACTCATAGTATATACTTTCCAATGTTTTTTTTTTTTATTTTTCAATATTTACAATAATTAAAGTACTCCTATTTTTAGTTAAGTTTATAATTTCAATATAGAAAAAATAAAAATGTAATTAATATATGTGATGCTATTGATGTGAATTAATGAATGGTATATTTAATATTTACCTACTAAACTAACATCTAAAAAAAGAAACAGGACTATATTTTGGGACAGACAAAAAAAAAAACATGACTATCTTTTTGGGATGGATGGAGTATTTTAATAAATATAAATTCGTAAGGATCTAACTTAAGTTGTCATGAGAGAGAAAGCCCAAGACTAATTCATAAGATCATAAGTTAGGGTTTAAATACTTTATGAAATCATAACTCTAAATCATGGATTATGGCTTAAATTAGCTTGTAAACATCTTTATCAACATTTATCCAACTAAATATCACTTCAAACTTAATTTGCATTTATTTATGGTTGATTCAAATGATGAACTATATATGTATGGAAATATATGGATGTCTAGTTTTTGGAATAGAAATTAACTTGAGCATTAGATATTGGAAAAGGAAGATATGATTTTTTAAGTAAATTATGCTCAAGTTGACAGACTAGGATAAAATAGTTGAGGAAATTTTAAAATATTGTTAGAAATTATAGAAGAATAATTTGTATATAATATTTAAAGAATTAAAGCTCTGGATATATAATTTTATATGGAAAAAGAATCAAGTAATTTTGATTTCTATGGAAGGAGGAATTGAAGAATTAGTAAAGCATGCTCAAACTGTTTTGCAAATTTGAGCAATAAAATACTCGGATTTTTTAGAGTATGAAGATAGATGATTTTGGATTTGTCATAAACTAAAATATTTAATTAGACATCTGAAAGTTTCTAATAAAAAAAAGGGATTATGATTTGGAGTTATATATCTCAAGATAAGAAGAAATAAATTCGCACCCACTACCAATCAGTCACACTTGCTACCAATCAGTCATAGCCACAACTGAAAAGTCTAGAAAGTCTAGTAGCTCAAGTTTAGGAAATTAGCTAAATAATTCATGCTACTAATTAATTAGCGCTTGCTATACTTTAAGTAGCTCTTGCTACTCTGGAAAATTAAAAATAAAAACGAGCCATTGGAAAAGTTGTCAACTGTACTTTTTGGCATTAAATGAAGTCAAACAACTATATTTCATCAAAGGCTATAAATATGAGTTAGTGGGAAGTTTAAAAACAAGAAAGTAACAATTAAGAACTTATTATTAAGCTATTGCACCAAATCATTCATATTTATGCCTTAAAAAACTTATTTATTGTAAAACCATTTTTGTGAGCTATTAGTTATAATTCTTTGAGTTAGTTAAAACTCATTGATTATTTGAGAGTTGGGAAAAAGTTAAAAGAGATATTTCTTCTTCCCATCTCTTATAATTCTTGAGGGTCTGAGTGTGAGATTTAGTAAAAAACTTATATAGGTTTGAGTGTGAGTCTTTAATAAAACACTTGTGAAGGTTTGAAGTGTAAGCCTTTGATAAAATACTTGTGAAGTTTTGAAGTGTAAGCCTTTGAAAATACTTTATAAAGGTTTGAGTGTGAGCCTAAACACTTGGGTTTGATCTTGCACCGTTAAAAGGATTGGAGTAAAATACTCAAGTGTGATATTGAGGAGTGGACGTAGGCAAAGGTTGGCGAACTACTATAAATCTTATGTTTAATTCTCTCTTCCTTACACTATTTATATTTTGCTCATTCAAATATGCATAAACATTCATTATTGAATTAGTTTACTTGCTTTCACTATTTTATTTTGTGATTAATTTTTAATTTTTTCTTAATTTATTAAACAACCAATTCACACACTGTTAGTATAGGTGCTCTAAAGACAATCATTGTAATGATGTTTTTAGAAATATATCAATAAAAAGGTATTATTTATTAATCAGTAATTATTATTATTTAGAGTAATATTGCATAATTGTTTAATAAAGTCCATGGTATAAACATAGTATGAAGGCATTCATGATATTATCATGATAGTGAGATGCTTATCATCTGTAATTATGTTTTAACCTAAATTTCCCTGGTCATAGAATCAATAAGAATGGACATTATTGATTCGAAAAGACTAGCACATGCGTATACTATTTGATTTGATCAAATCATCTGATCTCATAAAGATGCTAACATTGAGATGTTTGAGTATAGCATGTGGATCCTTACTAGGAGTAGTAATTGCATCGGAGTGATCGCAGGAGATAGTCATATGGAAATCTAAACAATGTTAATGACTTATCTCTGCATGGAAATGTGCAAATGTCCTTGGACTTGAGATGCTTAAGAGTGATCTAGAGTGCAGATGCTATACTTTAATTCCATACCTAGCTCTCCCAAAGGGTCTGCTTGTAGGGCGGACATTGGTTATAGTTTGACACACTCGTAGATATTTAAGTAGTCAACAAAGGATATCATAACTCCTGTTAGAAGGAAGGTTTTACCTAAGGCCTCTAATATGAGAACATTACTAGAAATCTTTGGCCAAAGTGGATAGTACTTAGAGATGGTCTCTAAGGAAATCATTTTAGTAATGATGCTTGGATTACAAGGAACTACTGTTCGGGCTAAGTGTGGTGTAGCCAACTTAGTGGAGTTAACATAATGTCCATACATTAAACCAAACTTGGTAAAGGGGCATGAAGGGACTAGTAGCATAATATTGTCCATGTGTTAGGGTTTTTGCTTACCACTAGCAATTTCTTATTATTTGGGGGTCATGATGTGTGGCAAGATACCACTCATGATCTACTTAAGTTAGAAAGGTTCAATTGGAGAATTGATTATGAATAAAAGAAGTTTAATTCATATAATCATTGTTAGACAAGGATTACCTTTTATGGAAATTTCCTATTTTGGAAATAGAAATTCCACTTGAGAGTTTTGTAAATTAATTTAAGGAAATAATTAAGGACTTGAGTTGCCATATAATTAGGGAACCTATTATGTCACACGCATAGAATTGTTTTAAACAATAAGTGAAAGAGGAAATTAAATTATGATTAAATGAGATTTAATTCATATATTTAATTATAAAGATTTTGCAATAATTTAATGTGATTAAATTAATTATCTAATTCAATTATTTGCATATGATGTATTTAATTAAATTAGGACCATAGGATTATATTTAGAATATGATCAATAGGTCTGAAGTCAAAGGAGTGTTTTTGACTTTTTTCATTAATGGCATTATTATCATTAAACTTATTGTTTTAATCTAAGTCGTTAGATTAAAACCTAGTTGGTCAAGAGACTTATAAAAATGATGAGATCATAATTAAGTGAAGATGAAGTAATAATACAGCCCTTTGGCTGAAACACCTTGAGAGGAAACACCAAAAGAATTCGTCCAACTCCTTGTATTCTACATCAAGCCGAAACACCCTTGACTTGCACATAAGGGTTTTTAGCTTCTCTTTCCAAAAAGGCTTGTTGTTTGATCTTTGCATGGATTACTAGTTGGGCTTTCCTCGACTCGTGGAAAGATAGAGGCTAGCTACAACCATATCACTACCCAACTTGGGAGCCAAGACGGTCCTAGGGTATGGTTGTTGCTTAAACTACCAGTGCCACGAAGAATCCAATTAACTATACTATATGGCATGCATTTCAACAACAAGCTTAATATAGCTTGCCAATTCTATAAAAAAAATTAGACAGCATCTCCTTTGTATAAGGAGTATGCCCAGCTGAAAAATATGCAATAAACACTTCCACTATATACTTCAACATCTATCTCAATTCAAGGATCCCTATGGATCTCCAATATCAACTCAATATAAACACATCTGTAAATCTAGTCATTTTCATACATAGCATATAATATACATCCATAGTGTAAACATTATGCAAAACTATAAAAATGCAAACACTCAAATATGTACATACCAATCCTTAATTTACAGTACCATGGAACCTCTATACTGTACAATATTTACATATATTCTTGAAGTCTGATTTTTACTTATTCACTAGTAAACTTCCAAGGTAGGAGTAGGAGATGCTAATGGAAAGCGTGCCTCACTGCATACCTGAAAATTGTAAACCACTAAGGGAGTGAGTATAAAAATACTTAGTGAATCCAAATATATAAAAATGCAGTAAATGATCATGATAATGTAATTGCCCATATATGGCCTGAAGAATTCAATATAAGATAACGAATGAATAATAAAACAAGTATCTGAACAAATATCAATATAGAAGCCATATAAGGGATACTTATCCATAAAAGTATCCAAATATACATATTCATATAAGATTTCAATGTACAAGATAACACACATATGATATAATAGGATTGGGTTATTTTCTGAAATTTAGTACTCAGCACTATCATAAAGTGCACTAGGGAATATAACATCCCTCCCTAGTAGGGGTCCATAAACATATTAACCATATATGGGATATTTTACCTACGACTAGAGAATATAACATCACTCTCTAGTAAGGGTCCATAAAACATAGTGTGCACACAGTCAATGGAATTTACCCGCTATACCATCGAAATAGCCCTGTTACAATATCATATGAGTGTGCCTTCAAATAACAGTAAATATAGCATATTTATAGCTCATATAGCAATAGAATAATCATATATACATATATGAAAAATAATAGAATAAATTTGAAAATTGTCAAAAATTGGCCCGGCGGGGCCCAGTTGCGATGCCGTAACTGGCTCCCAAATTATGGGTCCGTTTGAGGATTTTTGAGTAGTTTCTGGTTAACTATGTTACCAAAGGATTTAGGTGGGCCATGAGGTACCATTTCAAAGCTTAGGTCGAGAGTAGATGATTGGGCCAAGTAGTGGCCCAATTGGCTTTTTGTATTTCATTTTATGGCTAGACAAAGTTTAGGTCATTTTAGGTTGTTTCGGTGAGCTTATTTACGGGCCAATTTGCACTTTATGTATTTTTGGGTATTAAACTTCATTTTTAAAGGTCAAATGAAATAATATAACATATATGATGCAAATCATGCATGATTATACATAAGGACTCGCCCCTATCACATTCAATGCACTTTTCCCCAAATCCACTGATTCCGAGCCCTAATCGGCCCGCCTCTCAATACTCCGAGCAGTAGTATTCGACGGTTCACCTATTATCACATATAACGCTCCGGTAAGTTATAAAATCATTACAAAACACATTATTTATACAAAAATACATCAAATTCAATAAGGCATACACTGTATGCACTATTAACTGTACTTTGCACATTTTACACATATCTCATTCCTTTATGCTATAAGTCCATTCTATCATCACCATTAGCCTACATTATACACATACATCACATATATATCACTTTATAAACTCATATACACTTAACATTTTACACCAAACATACACCATGCTCAAGATTATTTCCAAAGTACCTAAATCAATCATCTTTCATACATTTAAACCTATACATTTCTATCATTTCCAACACTTATTCATATTCAAACTTAACTTTACTAATCACATTAACCTAACACCTTAAACTAGTAAACACAATCTTGTCCAACTTAATCAAAATTCATTCCGTTCATCCATTTTTCAATGTCATTTCATCAATTAACATATTATAAACATCAAATGTATAACATTTAGGCATTTAAACCTAACAAACATTAAAACACAACATACCACACTAGTTCATCACATTCGGTCAAAATAACTTTCCTTCCAAATGGATTTCTTTCCAACATTTAGCCATAAATTCATTACATAAACATCAAATACACTTCATTCCATCATTTAAACTCATAAAACAACAAAGTACAAACCGAACCCTAAGCCATACATGGTTCGACCTAGCTAGCTTTCATTCCAAATCGTTTTGTTTCAATCATACCACCATCCATTCATGCTATACACATCAAATAAACAATATTTGAAGCAATTAATCCATCAAAATAACACTTTGATTTCATGTTCTTCCCATTAGGGTTTCAATCCATTCTTTTAAATTCTAACCATACAAAATATGTTTTGATCACTAATAAACATCAAGGAACATCATATAAACATCATTGAATCAAAATAACTTCAAAACCATCAACTTACCAACAATTTTTCAAAATCTTCTTTGAATTAATTTGTTCCTTTTTCAAGTTTCTCCTTGAAATCTAAGGTTATATTAGTGTTTAGGATGATAGAATTTACCTATTTCTATCAAAGATTGAAAGAAAACAATAAGGAATGAGGTAGCTCAAAGGTGGCTGAACCTAACAATGGTGGCAGGAGAAAGTTTCTGCATTCTTTTGCTAAGGAAGATGATGAATATTTGAACTGGTGGGAAATATCATCTTAAATATCAAAGGTGTTATCCAATGCTTTAGGTTTATGGTACTTTTAGTGAAACCTAGCCATCCAACCATCCATTATTCTTACTTTCATACTATTGGTTAATCCAAAGTCAACTAAGATGGCTTACATATACATTTGATACACCAAATCCAAAACCAAAG
>CANXYC010136535.1:0-18354 GCA_948193065.1 Aleurites moluccanus
TCAAAGGAAAAGACCATAATGCCCTTAGTTCAATCGAAGCACCTCAAGCACCTCAATTGAGGAGCTTACCCGGTACAATTTTCAATCGGGTTTATTTCTCCATCAAATCTTCAAATAAACTAAATAACATCATTTACATTCCCTTAAATTCTTTTCTACTTTTAAATATTGTGTTAATTCCATAAGAACTCAAAGGGGTGCGAAATGACTATTTTGCCCCCAGTTCACAAAATTTCAAATTTTTCCCGATTTCTTCCTAACAGCCTTTGATGTACTTTTACATGCGTAAAACTGTCTAAACATGCATATTCATACAATTTAAGCAATAACATGCATCATACACAACATATAAACAAACAAGAAACCCCTTAGGTTTGCCCCTTTGAAACTTAGGTTCTAAGCCTTTAAGCTGGGGTGTTACAAAAACTCCTTATGAGCTGTGGAATGGAAGAAACCCAAGAATTTCATATCTTAGAGTATTTGGATGCAAATGCTTCATATTAAACACCAAGGACAATCTCGAAAAATTTGACTCCAAAACAGATGTCGGTATTTTCTTGGGTTATTCAACTTCTAGCAAAGCTTGTAGAGTCTTCAATAAAAGAACTTTAGTTGTTGAATAGCCCATACATGTTACATTTGATGAAACATGTCCTTTTGATTTGCATATATTTGATCATATTGATAATGATAACATATTTAATCATGTGTATGATTAATTTATTGACTTGAACCCTCTTTTTGATTCATCTTCAAAGAATATTGATGACCTAGGAAATTCTTCTAAGGCCATATAAATTCCTCCTATTGATGTTGAACTTCCAAATAATTGGAAATTCAAAAAGGACCACCCAAAAGACCTTATAATTGGTGAAACCTCAAAAGGTGTGGCCACAAGATCCTCTTTCAAGGAAATAGTGAATAACCTAGCCCTCATATCTAAGATTGAACCTAGGAATATCAATGAAGTCCTAGATGATGAAAGTTGGGTTGAGGCCATGCAATATGAGTTGAACTAATTTGAGAGAAACAAGGTTTGGACCTTGGTTCCTAGACCACAAAACCATCCCATCATAGGTACCAAATGGGTATATAGAAACAAACTAGATGAGGTTAGTGTGATCACTAGGAACAAGGTTAGATTGGTGGCAAAGGGATATAATCAAGAGGAATGAATAGATTATGATGAAACCTTTGCAATAGTGGCTAGACTTGAGGCAATTAGGATGCTACTTGCATTTGCATGTCACTTGAACTTTAAGTTGTATCAAATGGATGTTAAAAAATGCCTTTTAAATGGTTTCATTGAGGAGGAAGTTTATGTTGAATAACCTCCAGGTTTTGAATAATTTGATTTTCCAAATCATGTTTTTAAACTTCAAAAAGCTCTTATGGTCTTAAACAAGCTCCTAGAGCTTGGTATGATAGACTTAACACTTTTTTTTATTAACATTGTTTTTTCAAAAGGTAAATTGATACAACACTTTTCATCAAAAAGGATATGCATAACATTTTGATTATGCAAATCTATGTTAATGATATAATATTTGGTGCTACTGATGAAGTTTTGTGCTGAATTTGAGATGAGAATGATGGAAGAATTTAAGTACTTTCTTGGAATACAAATCAAAAAATATGAGGAAGGCATCTTCATTAACCAATCAAAGTACACAAAGGAACTTCTCAAGATATTTAGAATGGATGGAGCAGAGTTAAGTAGAACACCAATCAACTCTACCATCAAGCTTGACAAGGATGATCTTGGTAAGTGTCACATCCCGATTTCGGAATGTGATGATCCTAGGATGCAGGAGATGCTAGAGGTGACCGGCACCCATAGAACCCAATATCACATCTATCAATCACATACTATACATATCAATCTATAGCCATATAATCACATAAGTACTATTCATTCTGTTACACTGTTATTCATTCTGTAACTTTCTATAATTACCATCATCATAAACACATTTACATTTATACTACAAAATATGTCATACTCATATATACAATTTGTCTATACCATTATACAATACCCATCGAGCAGCTAATACACATAAATAAAGATACAGTGTTAAATAATTACACTATCTTTACAAGACTGCAAAATTCCTCTAAGAAACAAAAGTCAGGAATCTGCCTCTACTCTGAACCTGGAAAAGGAAACAAATGAAGAGGTGAGTATAAAAATACTCAGTGAATCTAATATGCATTGACCATAAGAAATGGTAGGAATATCAGTAACAATAGGCAAATATTCAATGAATAATAATATGCTCATCAATATTAGAGTAAAAAATCATAATACAGTCAGAGACTGTAGAAACCATAAATAGGTCAATGAAGCTGTAATCCAATCAATGGAATATATATATCACATAGATATGATAGATAAGACATATGAAGGGCTATGGAACTCATATCACATATATCCATCATGTATCAATAAATATAAGACTGATCAGGTCTTATGGCTAAAACCGTTAACCATTCCCAGCTAGGTTATCATTTTACAATATGCACATTGCCAACGGTATATACCCACTACCCTGTCGGAGAGACAACTCTGTCAAATCATATCAGAATCAATAAGAACATGGAACAAGTCAATCAATATCAATATACAATGACAATCTCATCAAGTAGCAATAGCTCGTGAATTTAAGCAAACGAGACTGCAATATAGCAATGGATAAGCAATAGATGAATCAATAAATAGTAGTAATATGATTAACAATTAACAATGGGATGGATCAAAAGTTAGACAAAACAAGTTAAGAAGTTGGCTCAATTGGCATGTCAATATCACTGACAACAATGGCATTCAAATGGTAGGCCTATAGAAGAAAACAATGGTAGGCCTATGGATTTCGAACTAGGCATTTCATCGAACACTTAGTGTGCAATAAACAATAGACATTTTGGCAAGATTTTGGTGCAACATTGATATTACCCCAATATCAATCAACAAGTACACAATGTAGGTTATTCAATAAGCATTTGGTTTCCATCAATAAACAACATATGAAGTATCAAATAGGCATGGAAAACCATAGGAAAAACAATTCAAGGCAAAAATGCCATCAATGCATTCGGCCAAGACATGGATTTCAAGGTAAGCTTTCAAACTTCAATTTAACACTTTAGTCATAACAAATGATGTATATTAAACTCAACTAGCACTTCAAATCACTTGAATTGCACACTTTGCCACCAAAGTATTCAAAGTAGGCAAAAATGGTAACTTTCCAATTCTTTGCTTTCTACATTAAACCAATCACATATAATCCATCTATTAGCCATCAATTAACACAATCTAACCTCATTTAAAATTAACTAACACTAATGCAAAGATTCATCTCTTACAAATTTGAATTAGGGTTTCCAAATTAGGGAAAACCTATCAAATGCATCAATTGATGCAATTAAACACATTATCCATTCTATTTAACATCTAAAACATATAAATCAAGCATTGAACCAAAGAAATCACATCTTTACCTTATAACGATGAATGGGCTGAAATACACATGGTGATGGTTCTTGATTTTCTTTGATTTTCCAAGCAAACTTAGGTTGAAAATCAATGAATCAAAGGTTTGATTCAAATTTCTTTTGATTTTTCTTTTGATTTTTGCAAGAAATTTGGTGGGAGAAATGGGAGGAAATTTCGGCCAAGCATTGAAGAAGAAGAAAATGGCCAAAAATATCTTAAGGCATACTTATATAGTAAGCCAAATTAGGCAAATTATAATTAGGTCCTTAAACTTTTCAATAATCATACTTTTACCCCATTTCCTTTTGTAATTTATTATGACAATTTTGTTGAGAATTGGATTTCAAATAGCTTATTTTTGTTTGTACTTTATTATAAAAATAGTTTCAGAGTCATTTTGAAACTCAGACAGTTGATTTCCCACTATACCCCTAAAGTTCCACTTTTTTACGATTTTGCCATTACTTACTATTTCAGTGTTCCTAAATATTTTTCACCTCTTTCTTTTCACCATAATTACACATATATTTATGTGATTCTTTACCCCATGGTTTGAATCAGAAATTCATTTGTGGAACAGACTGCTATTTTTCCGACAGTATAATTAACACCGACATTTTTCGGGACAATATCTCATATGCATTTTAACTGTATTTTAAAAATTATCTTTAGTCAATTCGATGTTCCCAGACCAATAACTGATTCGATAACTGTTCAATCACGAAAGTATTTCTTAGGGTATTACATTCTACCCCCTTCAAATAAATTCGTCCTGGAATTTAAAATAACACATACCTCAATGTTGGAACAAGAATAAATACTTGACTTTCATGTCTTGTTCACTCTCCCATGTACACTTCTTCATAGATTGATTCCTTCACAATACTTTTACCATTAAAATCTTTTTATTCCGTAACTTTCGAACTTATCGATCAACAATTTCTATTAGCACTTCCTCATATGACATCTCTTCATTAACATCAATATCTTATTTTTCTAATACATATGACAGGTCTGGCACATAATTCCATAGCATCGAGATGTGAAACACCAAATGAACATGACTCATTTTGAAAGGAAGGGTCAATCTATACGCTACATTGCCAATCCTTTCCAATACCTCAAATAGTCACACGTATCTCGGTGATAATTTTTCTTTCTTGCCAAATCTCATAATACCTTTCATAGGTGAGATCTTAAGAAAAACGTGGTCACCAATAGCAAAGTGAACTTTTTTTTTCTCTTTAGTTCAGCATAGCTCTTTCAGTAGCTTTCTAGAGAATTCAACCAATGGTAAATACTGACCCCAATTACCTATGAAGTCCATTACACATAACCTTAACATATCCTCTAGTGTCTGTATCGTTCGCTCTGATTGTCCATCAGTTTATGGATGGAACGTTGTACCGAATCATAGCTGTGTATCCATAGCTTCTTGAAATTTCTGCTAAAATCAAGAAGTAAATTATGTCCTTCTATTCGATATTACCATTAAAGGTACTCCTTGAAGACTTACAATCTTATCAACATATATTTGTGCATATTGAGTTGCAAAATATTTGGTCTTAACCTCGAGGAAATGGATAGACTGTGTCAATCTATCAACAATATTCATAATAACCTATTCCCATTTCCACTCAGGTAACTGTATCTCCTGTAGCAAACCCAATGGTTTCTGATGTTCAAACTAAATTTGTTGATAGGCTAAGCATGTGGATACAAACTTAGCCACATCTTTTTTATATATATATACATTAAATCATCAATAAACATCTTTTAAATCATGATACATCTTGGTAATTCTAGGATATACAATATAAGAAGAATAATGGGCCTCTCTTAAAATATAATCCTGGATTCCATCAACATCAGCACACATAACCATTTTCCATATTTCAAAATACCATCATCATCTATGAACTCTGATGCTCTACCCTTTTGAATATCTTCCTTTAACTTCATAAGATATGGATCCCGATCTTGTGTTAACTTCATAAGATATGGATCCCGATCTTGTGTCACTTTAATATCATCAATTAACAATGGCTTAACCCAAAATCGGGCTATCAGAGCCTAGTTACGATCCTGGGATCCTAACTCCAACTCTATACTCATATTAATTTACTCATTCATTTCACGAATTAAAGATCTTTTGGGAATTGAGTTCCGAGCTAAACTGCCCATAGATTTCTGACTAAGAGCATCTGCTACTACATTAGCTTTACTCGGATGGTAAAGGATTTCACAATCATAATCCTTTAATAATTCAACTCATCTTCGTTGCCGAAGATTCATATCCTTCTGTAGCAGAATATACTATAGGCTATTATAATATGTATGAATTTCACACTTAGCATTATACATATAGCATTTTCAAAACCTGTGTCAGATAATTCATCTCATGCTTCTTTAACTATCGAGAAGCGTATGCAATCACTCTTCTATTATGCATTAGAACACATCTCAATCCAGCTTTGATACCACCTATTTCACATCCCGATTTCGGAACATGACGGTTCTAAGATACAGGAGATGCCAGAGGCTACCGGTACTCGTAGAATCCAATATCACATCTATCAATCACATACTATACATATCAATCTATAGCCACATAATCACATAAGAACTATTCATTCTGTTACACTGTCATTCATTCTATAATTTACTATAATTACCATCATCATAAACACATTTACATTTATACTCCAAAATATGTCATACTCATATGTACAATCTGTCTATACCATTATACAATACCCATGGAGCAGCTAATATACATAAATAAAGATACAATGTTAAATAATTACACTGTCTTTACAAGACTACAGAATTCCTCTAAGAAACAAAAGTTAGGAATATGCCTCTACTTTGAACTTGGAAAAGGAAACAAATGAAGGGGTGAGTATAAAAATACTTAGTGAATCTAATATGCATCGACCATAAGAAATGGTGGGAATATCAATAATAATAGGCAGATATTCAATGAATAATAATATGCTCACCAATATCAGAGTAAAGAATCATAATACAGTCAGAGACTATAGAAACCATAAACAGGTCAATGAAGCTATAATCTAGTCAATGGAATATATATATCACATAGATATGATAGATAAGATAGATGAAGGGCTATGAAACTCGTATCACATGTATCCATCATGTATCAATAAACATAAGATTGATAAGGTCTTATGGCTAGGACCGTTAACCCTTCCCAGCTAGGGTATTATTATACAATGTGCACATTACTGACAGTATGTACCCACTATCTTATCGGAGAGGCAGCTCTGTCAAATTACATCAGAATCAATAAGAACATGGAACAAGTCAATCAATATCAATATACAATGACAATCTCATCAAGTAGTAGTAGCTCGTGAATTTAATCAAACGAGACTGCGATATAACAATAAATAAGCAATAGATGAATCAATAAACAGTAGTAATATGATTAACAATTAACAATAGGATAGATCAAAAGTTGGACAACACTAGTGAAGAAGTTGGCTCAATTGGCATGCCAATGTCATTGGCGATAATGGCATTCAAATGGTAGGCCTATGGATTTTGAACTATGCATTTCATCGAACATTTGGTGTGCAACAAGCAATAGACATTTTGGCAAGGTTTTGGTGCAAAATTGAAATTGCCCCAATATCAATCAACAAGTACACAATATAGGTTATTCAATAGGCATTTGGTTTCCATCAATAAACAACATATGAAGGATCAAATAGATATGAAAAACCATGGGAAAAAACAAGAACAATTAAAGGCAAAAATGCCATCAATGCATTCGGCCAAGACATGGATTTCAAGGTAAGTTTCCAAACTTCAATTTAACACTTTAGGCATAACAAATGATGCATATTAAACTCACCTAGCACTTCAAATCACTTGAATTGCACACTTTACCACCAAAGTCTTCAAAGTAGGCAAAAATGACAACTTTCCAATTCTTTGCTTTCTACATCAAACCAAGTACATATAATCCATTTGTTAGCCATCAATTAACATAATATAACTTTATTTAACATTAACTAACACTAATGCAAAGATTAATGTAATACCCTAGAAATTCCTAACTCATATGAATGATTTAGTTCTCAGTATGTGGTTCATAAGTCTTGAAATGATGAAAAATAATTTTAGAGACACAGTTAGAAAGCGAACTAGTTACTTTTCCGGAAAGCTGCGGTGTCAGGAACACTGTCGAGAAATTAGCAGTTCGGTCAATAAAAGAATTTCTAAACTTGACTAGGGGTAAAAGATCACCATAATGCATGTGTAATTTTGGTAAAAAGAAAAAAGTGAAAAATATTTAGGAACACTGAAAAAGTAACCAATTGCAAAATCATAAATAAAAGGAACTTTAAGGTGAATAGTGGAAATTGATCTGTCGGAGTTATAGAATGACTCTGAAATCAGTTTTATAAATAAGTATAAATTAAAATAAGCTTATTGACTCCCCACTTTGAAATCCAAATCCTGACAGAATTATCAAAATAAATTACAGAAGAAGTTGGGGTCAAAGTATGATTTTGGATAGTTTAAGGATCAAAAAGGTAATTTGTTTAGTTGACTTAATATAAAAGGAATACCTTAGTCATTTTTCCATCAACTTTCTTCTTCCTCCTTTGCTATGGTGGCTGAACTATTCTTGATCCATTCTTCCTCCATTTTCAATCAATTTCCTTAAAAAAAAACTATATAAAACTTAGAAATTTCCAAAGTTCTTCCATTTCCAACTCATTTCTTCCATGAAATCATAAAGAAATCCAAGGAATTTTGAAGAGAAAATTTTGGTGGGAAGCTCCATTAGAGGTAATCAATTAATTTGTTTGATTTTATGGTTTAATTAGATGATATTAGAGTTGAATTTGATGGGTATAGTGTTAGATTGAATCAATTGATGCAAATTGTTGAAAATGCCTAAGTTTCCCCAACCTAGTGAAGTTGTATGAATGAGCTTGATGATTTAGTATTAGTTTATGTCAATTGATGTTAGAATATGTCAATTAGAGGTTTATAAGTAACTAATTGATGGATTGTTTGGTGTAGAATTCAAGATTTGGCAAAGTTGTGCCTATTGGCTCATTTGGAGAATTGTGGGGAAAATCAATTTTCCAAAGCAATTTGGAAGCTTAGGTGAGTTTTATATGCATCCTTTAACATGTCTATTGTGTTGGAATTGAAATTGGAAACCTTATATAAAACCCATGTTTTGGCCGAATTGAAATTACTATTCACTTGCCTGGATTTTGCTTGATTTTTGTCTTGAATTCCCTAGCCATTTTGATCCATTTGATGTTGTTTAATCTTGTTTCTTTCATACCTATTGTGTTGTTGCAAATGTGGTTTGTTGTTGATTCAAATGGGCAAGTAAAATTTGCACCACAACCTAACCAATTAGCTTGCCATTGTATGCCCACCAAGTGTTTGTGAAAATGCCTAGTTCATTTTGTCTTTGGCCTAATGTTTGTATTCCATAGGCCTACCATTTGAATGCCATTGTCACCAGCGACGTTGGCATGCCAATTGGCCTACAGTTTTCCTTTGTCAAGCCAACTTTTGTTCCATGTCTTTGTTGATTACCAAACCAATTGTCATTGATTATATATCATCTATAGCAATGCCATTAATCTTATTGATAATTGATTGATTGATATTGAGCTTATTGATATGGAGGATACCATTATTGCATAATGGTGTCCATGGATATGTTGCTTCTGTATATTGATCTTAATGTGGCTTGATAGAGCTACCATTCCGACAGGGTAGTAGGAAAATACTATCGGCGATATGCACATTTTATTATTGGTGCCCTAGCTAGGAGGGGTTATGGTCCTGGGCATAAGACCTGATCAGTCTTATGCTCATTGATACTGATATGCTACTAGAGACTGTATATTCGCATATAGTCCATACTGATTCTACTGGAGACTGTATGATTTCATATAGTCCATCCCTTTATCTGTCTTTCCATATGACACCGAGCCTATGCTATGTTCTTTGACTATTCTGTAACCTATTACTGCTTCTGGATATTATTATCTTGACCTATTGGCACCATTGTTCCATTGTTACATATTGATTATTTGATTATGCATATAGATTCATTGAGTATCTTATATACTCACCTTTTCTTTGTTTAACCATTTCAGAAGAGGAGTAGATTGTAGAATCTCGTCGTCTGTCATCCGAGGATTTCTGCTTGTTGTCATTGATGTATATTTTATGAATTTTGCATTTTGATGTTCATAATCTAGTTGCTCCATGGGGTATGTATGGGATAGTTAGGATATGAACATTTATATGTATATGATGATGTTTTATGATATATAATGACAATATGAGATGTGATGATAATTACTACAGCCAACAACATTAGATTACAGAAATAATTACAAAATAACAGAAAACTAAGTAAAATGAATAATTAATTGATGGTTATAGATTATACATGTGATACTAGGTTTTACGGGTGTCAGTTGCCATTGGCATCTCCCGCATCCTAGGACCATCGCGATCCGAAAACGGGTAGTGACAATTCATCTCTTACAACTTTGAATTAGGGTTTCCAAATTAGGAAAAACCTATCAAATGCATCAATTGATGCAATTAAACACATTATCCATTCTATTTAACATCTAAAACATATAAATCAAGCATTGAACCAAAGGAATCACATCTTTACCTTATAACGATGAATGGGTCGAAATACACATGGTGATGGTTCTTGATTTTCTTTGATTTTCCAAGCAAACTTAGGTTGAAAATCAATGAATCAAAGGTTTGATTCAAATTTCTTTTGATTTTTATTTTGATTTTTGCAAGAAATTTGGTGGGAGAAATGGGAGGAAATTTCGGCCAAGCATGGAAGAAGAAGAAGAAAATGGCCAAATATCTTAAGGCATGCATATATAGTAAGCCAAATTAGGCAAATTACAATTAGGTCCTTAAACTTTTTAATAATCGTACTTTTAACCCATTTCCTTCTATAATTTATTCTGACAATTCTATTGAGAATTAGATTTCAAATAACTTATTTTTATTTTTACATTATTATAAAAATAGTTTCAGAGCCATTTTGAAACTCAGACAGTTGATTTCCCACTATACTCCTAAAGTTTCACTTATTTATGATTTTGCCATTACTTACTTTTTTCAGTGTTCCTAAATATTTTTTACCTCTTTATTTTCACCATAATTACACATATATTTATGTGATTCTTTATCCCCTAGTTTGAATCAGAAATTTATCTGTCGAACGGACTGTTATTTTCTCGGCAGTGTAATTAACACCGACGTTTTCTGGGACAGTATCTCATATGCATTCTAACTGTGTTTCAAAAATTATCTTTAGTCATTTTGATGTTCCTAGACCAATAGCTAATTAGATAACTATTCAATCATGGTAGTATTTCTTAGAGTACTACAGTAAGTCTATTGAGGAGAAAAAATATAGAGATGTTGGTCATGTGTTTATGTGTAGGTTTTCAATCTTGTCCCAAATAATCTCATTTTCATGCTATCAAAAGAATTTTAAAATATTTGATAGGCACACAATATCTAGGTCTTTGGTATCTAAAGAACATGTATTTTAATTTAATTGCCTATTCCAATGCGGATTTTGTCGATAGTTGCATGGATTGTAAAAGTACCTCTGGTACTTATCAATTCCTAGAAAATTATCTTGTTTCTTGGTTTAATAAGAAGCAAAATTTAGTGATCTTATTCACTGCATAAGTAGAATATGTGGCAGCCGCTTGTTGTTGTGCATAAGTGTTATGGATGAAACAACAAATTTATGACTTAGGTGTGTATTTGGACAAGATTCTAATTAAGTGTGATAACACAAGTGCTATAAATTTATCAAAAAATCATGTTCAACATTCTAGAAGCAAGCATATTGATATTAAACATCATTTTCTAAGAGACAATGTGTTAGGCAATAATGTTGTTCTTGAATTTGTTGCTTTAAATGATCAACTTACGGACATTTTTTACAAAACCTTTAAATGATGATCGTTTAAATTTTATTAAATATGAATTGGGTATGTTGGATGAAAGTGAAATTAAATATTTGACGTGAGTTATATATATTTTTTACCTATTTCTGGTCTATAGCTCCCGCTACAACGATTTGTTGCGCTCGCTACTTAAGTAACAACCGCTACAAATGTTGTAGCGCTCGTGAATCTAGATATATGTTCTTGGTTCTCTCTTTGCCCAGATTAGGGCCCGTTATTTATTAGTAACGGCCACTACTTTATTAGTAGTGCCCGTTACTAATAAAGTAACAACCGCTACTTATTATTCATTGTCACTACTGACGTATTTTTAATAAAAAATCATTCGCGCTCTGACCATTCTCACTTCGACCTAAAATATTTTTACCTTAATTCTCTCAACTCCCTCTTTGCAAACTTGATTTTTCTACAAAATTCATCCTTTCTTTCATCTTTATGGCTCCCAAACGCATCAAAACTATTGCCGCTAGAACAAAAAAGGCAATCAACGATTCTTCCTCTAATTCATTATCAAATTCACCTCCGCCTCCTCCTCCTATCACTAGAGTTGCTCACACTGTTAGAGGAAAAGAAAAGGTGGGTGAACCCTCTCAACAACCTGTGGCTCCTCCATAACCTTAGTTCCAATCATCTGACCACGACCGAGTTTTAAACGCGCTAACTCTAGAAGAAAAATAGAGGTTTGTACTTCTAACCACTACTCACAAAATTCTCTCATCTCGTTATGTAGCATGGAGTACTCTTGGTAAGCTAGGTTAGCATACCAAGTTAGAGCCAAATTACTTGTTGTAAATTGGATAACCTTAGCTACCATAACCTACCCTTGTTTTCCTCTTTTGGTCCAAGAATTTTTCTCTACCTTAAAGGTCAATACATCCACTGGTTTTTCTTATGGTGTAATGACTTTTAAAATACTAGGTCAACCTTATGTTTTGTTGAGAGACAAATTAAAATAAATTTTTGCCTTTCCTTGAGGTAGGTTAGACAATTTTCATAATGATTTTGATGAAAACATCTTTTGGACCCAAATTATTGGTTTACAAGTCAAATTTAACCCTAGAACTACTAAATCTAATAGTATTAGGAGTCTCATTCTCAACATCATTCATAGAATCATGTTTTATACTATCAATGCTAGAGGTACTAGTTATAGTATTGTCTTTAAAACTGATTTATTTTTCTTATGGTGCATTGAGAATAATCGCCAGCTTGAATCCAATAGATGGCTAGTTGATCATCTCGACTCACTATGTAGGAGAAAAAAATGGTAATATTATTTTAGGACACTTGATCACCCACATTGTTGTTGAGATAACCAAAACCAACCCTAACCTAAAATTTCACTTTAACCCTAAAACCACCTCCTACCAGCCCCTTATGTACAAAAATGATGACCAAAAGTTTCTTGGTTTGCTTACTCTTACCAAGATGAACATTGTGGTTAAAAATCGAGATGGGGTATATGTTTTGTGAGGAGAGGTTGATGAAGCAGAAAATGAAGAAGAAGCAGAAGATAGCAGTGAGGATGATTTTGAGCCTACTCCTCTCGTAGCTTCAGCCTCCTCTGTACCTCCTATGATAGACTTCTCTCAGCTGGCTGCACATATTAAGGGTCTTATGGATACGCTTGAGCATAATGTACTTGCTCGCATTCAAACTTTTGATGATTGTGTCACCGAGATTGTCTCCACACAGTCTTTCATCAAAGAAGCAATACATCATCTTTGACGCCAGCAGCGAGAGTTGACTACCACCCTTCACGAGACTGGAGTTTCTCCCTCTACGGCTACAGAATAGAGTGATGCAGTTTCCAGCCCCATAGTCAATCCTCCAACTAATCCACCTGCTATTTAGATATTTCTTGTTATTTATTGTTATTTTCCTTATATTTTCTTTTTCCATGGTACCTTTGGATGTACATTTTTTCAATTATTTACATATGATATTGACTTCTGCAATTATGTTTGAATGTCTAAATACTGTTTTAAGTTATCCGTTATCCATATATGATATTCTTATGATCATTAATAGTCTTAATAATCATTTCAATGAGTTTACAACAAGTTCATGATGCTTTCGCTTAAATGATGCTCATTTCATTAATTAGTCATTGGACACTCTTTTTTTATTGCTTTCAAACAAAGGGGGAGTATAAATGCAAAAATGTTAAAAAATATAATTTACATCTTATTGGCACAAATTCAGGGGGAGTTTTGTATCAATTCTTTAACAAAATTTTCTTTTTTCATATTTTTAATTATTGCACTTAGAAGTTGTTTGTCACCATAAAAAAGGGGGAGATTTTAGACCATAAATAGCTAACATGATCATTTTGATGGGAACAAACAAGTAATTATTCATCTAATATTGTTTGCTTGTTTATTTGCAAGGATCTTTTTAGAATGCAACATTTTTTATGAGTAGCGCTGCTACACACAATGTAGTGCCCGCTATTAAGTAAGTAGCCGCTGCTACCTCTTATTCATAGTCACTACATTTTATCCAGTGAGATCTAGTAGCTGAGTCTGAAAGTATAGCCCTCACTACTAAGGATGTAGTGCCCGCTATTATGTAATTCACAGCAGCTACACAAGCATTCATAGTCGCGAAATTTAAATCCAAACTCAAAGGGTCCAAAGAGCCAAAGCGTAGCGCCCGCTATATGATGAATAGCGCCCACTATTGATTGGGGTCAGAGACACATAAGCACTTTGAAATTTGGATGACCCTTCACATCCACTACCTGTCAAGTAGCAACCATTTGTGAATACCGATTTTTTACACCCCTTGGACTCATGCCAAGCCGAACGGTACTCATCAAAACCAAACCCATGCTCGGATGGACTCAGAATGGCCTTAGAACGAAGTCGGACTAGAGTTGCCACCCTCTAGGTATGGCATTACCGCCAGAGGGAGGTGGCAGCACCGCCACCCCCTCTGGGCAGCAACCGCTATGCCTAAGGGTAGCAGCATGGCTCTTTGCCATTGATGCCACCCTCCTTCAACTCCTATGCTACCAATGCCCCTTAGCGATGTCGCTACCCCCTTCCGGCGGCACCAACTCCTTTTGCCGGTGGCAGCTCCATTCCAAAACTATTTTTTCTGAATCCCACATTGGAAAATGATGGGATTTGACACCCCCCCCCCCCCAAGCTTCTATTATAAATAGAAAACCTCTTCCCACCTTCCAAGACACATAACAACACACAAAAATCATCTAATTTGAGTTTTCACTATTTGATTTCACTCTCCTCTCCCCCGTATATCTATTCTTCCTTATTTCTTTAGCTTTTTTTGAGTTTAAAGAATTGCTATTTAGGGCGTGGTGGCCCTGAAGTCTCTGAAGTTGATTATTCCTTCTTAGATTTCATCTTTTCTCCCTCCAATATTTATTTTTCTTCTTTCTTTAGCTCTCTTTGAGTTTAAAGAGTTGCTATTAAAGGCGTGTGGAGCCATCTTCTTTAGTTCTCATTCAACTAAAGAAGGATGCAATCTGAGGCGTGTGGAGCCTCAAAGTCATTTTTCTAAGCGAAGTTACTCTGTCGGTTTGTTTTCTTAATAGCTAAGAAGACATTTCGACCTATTTCCTCTGCTTCATCCAATCCAAGGTGGAACTCCGATCCGGAAGAGCACTCCATCTGCCAGCACCCCTAAAAGCTAGGACAAAGGTATCATCTCCTAACTCATCTTCTTTACTTTGAAAGAGCATCAAAATAAAGAATAAAAACATGATAAATTGGGCATAAAATCAACCCTCCTTCGCGAGAAGGAAGAACTGCGTGGGTTTTGATTTCCATTCAACGAGTTACGCAGGTAAGCTATATAAAAGCTTCAAATCCAAAAAAGACAAAAAACCATCTCTTTTTCTTTGCTTAATTTTATTTGTTGAATGTATTCTTTGGGGAATGTATGATCAACCTAGAACCCATAAGGGTTAGAGTTGATATCCTCTATTTTGGGACTTTGAGGTGTAATAATTTACTTTTATCGCTTTCTTTGATTGTTTTACTTGGTCACTTACATTTCAATTGTTCATCCATTTATTTACTTGCTCATGCATCTTATATGTCATTCTTTAATTGTTCATAAAAATCATTTTAAATCGAGGTTAAAATTAAAAGCCAAGTTCAACCGAAAACCTAGTCCCCGAATCCTCTTTGGTTTCAAAGACTAGTGCACTTTTTCTTTCTTTGGGATAAAATTGGAGTCAAAATGGGTTTTTACCTTAAATTTTCCCAATAAAAATAACTTAAGATGGCAACTTCAAAATCAAAATCATTTTCAAATAAAAGGCGCTAAAGTCATCTCCTCCGTGAGAAATTGTCCCAAATGAGCATTCCAATCCCAATTTAAAGCAGACCTGGATGCGGTGCTCGGGCGAGGCCTCACAGCTTGCGACTCCACTGGGGATAAACTTTTTTCATAATTTAAAGAGGACTACCAATTGGTTGAAAACCTTTTTTCAAAAATGACTTTTTACTTGGCCTTTAGTTTAACTTTGAGTTTCATGCATCACTACATCACCAGTTACGAAATTCAACCTTTGGATAGCGAGTAGCATTGATCCGATAACTCTCTTTGAGTATGTTGGGAGATAGCGAAAGCATCCATCCCACGACGAATCTTTAAATCCTTTTTGAGGTGTAACGAGCAGTCATGCAGTTGGACCCACGCGAAACTCATTGTTTCACATGTGGTTAGGTATATTATTGCTCTATGTGATGGGTACCCTTTAAACCAAACCACCTAGCCTTCATGTAATGAATGTTAGACATTGGACTTTACGGCCCATGAACTATAATAATGTTAAGTTGTCATCATGAACAAATTTTCTTTATACACATGCATACATGCATTCATGATTCATAATGCATGCATTCCATTTTTAATGAGTCTAGGTTGTACCTTGAACCAGTTGGGAGTCAACCCAAATGGACCCAAGGCCCATTAGCCTCAAACAACACTCACCCATATAACCCCAAGTCCCATTAGCCTCAAAAAACACTCACCCATATAACCCCAAGGCCCATTAGCCTCAAACACTTCTCACTCAAATGGAACCAAGGCCCATTAGCCTCAAACATCACCACTACTAACTAAAGCCCAAAACCCATTTGGCACCAATATCTCTCTAAAGCCCAAAACCCATTTGGCACCAATATCTCTCCAAATTCCAAACCCAGTTGGCACCAATATCTTTCCAAAGTCCAAACCCAGTTGGCACCAAGATCTCTCCAAGCCCAATTACCCTTTGACCTATGTGCTTTAGAGTAAAGCCCAAAATCCAAAAATCCAAATAACTTTGGCCCACCTTACTTTAGGAATCAATTTCCTAGAAATTTGCAATGCATAACTTTTCCTACAACCTAAAATAGAGTTAGGTGTCCTTTTCTCTATAAGCCTAGAACAGAGTTAGGTTTTCCTTTTCCCTATAAGCCAAGAACAGAGTTAGGTGTTATTTTCCCTATAAGCCTAGAACATAGTTAGGTTTTCCTTTTCCTTAAAAACCTAGAACAGAGTTAGGGGTCCTTTTCCCTATAAGCCTAAAACAGAGTTAGGTTTTCCTTTTCCCTAAAAACCTAGAACAGAGTTAGGTATCCTTTTCCCTATAAGCCTAGAATAGAGTTAGGTTTTCCTTTTCCTTAAAAACCTAGAATAAAGTTAGGTGTTCTTTTCCCTATAAGCCTAGAACAGAGTTAGGTCTTCCTTTTTCCTAAAAACCTAGAACAGAGTTAGGTGTCCTTTTCCCTATAAGCCTAGAACAGAGTTAGGTTTTCCTTTACCTAAAACCTAGAACAGAGTTAGGTATTCTTTTTCCCTATAAGCCTAGAACAGAGTTAGGTTTCCTTTTTCCCTAAAAACCTAAAACAAAGTTAGATGTCCTTTTCCCTATAAGTTTATAACAGAGTTAGGTTTTTCTTTTCCCTAAAAACCTAGAATAGATTTAGGTTTTCCTTTTTCCTATAAGACTAGAACAGAGTTAGGTTTTCCTTCTCCCTAAAAACCTATAACAGAGTTAGGTTTTCCTTGTTTTTATAAGCCTATAATAAAGTTAGATTTTCCTTTTCCCTAAAAACCTAGAACAGAGCTAGGTGTCCTTTTTTCTGTAAGCATAGAATAGAGTTAGGTTTTCCTTTTCCTATAAAACCTAGAACAGAGTTAGGTTTTCCTTTCTCTATAAGCCTAGAATGGACTTTTCCCTAAAAACCTAGAATAGAGTTAGGTTTTCTCTTCCATGTACTGATCCCTTTCTTTATCTTTAAAAGGTGTTATGGCGTAACAGGAAGATAGAGGAATGCACTTGGGAAAGTGAAGCTGTGATGAGGCATAGATATCCCCATCTTTTTGGTGAGTCTTTCCATCTTATAGTTTTTAAGTAAATTCGGGGACGAATTTATTTGTAGGAGGGTAGAATGTAACACCTCAACCTAAACCCTATAGGGACCCTTAAGGGGGACTTAGGGGTAAATTTTTTTCTTTCTTTATAATATGCTTATATGATGTATATATGCATGAAATTGATAGTTATGCATGTTATATGACCTAATTTTAGGCATAGAAGTGATTTAAAGTCAGTTAGGACAAAATCGGGAAATTTTGAATTTTTAGTTAACTGGGGGCAAAATGGTCATTTTATAGCCCCTTCGAGTTTTTATGGATTTAACATTATTTTTGAATCAAGAAAAGAATAAAAGTGAATGTAAATGGACTTATTTTATTTATTTGAAAATCATACAGAAAAATAAACCCGGTTGAAGACAATTCCGGGTAAGCAGCTCAATTGAGGTGCTTGAGGTGCTTCGGTGTGCACTAAGGGCATTA
>CANXYC010136559.1:0-25777 GCA_948193065.1 Aleurites moluccanus
TGGGTTTATTGTTTACTCCATTGGTAAGCCTCTGGATCCATGGTTGAAGGACCTGCCTGCTGTTGCATAATTCTCAAAACTTTTTATATAAACTTGAAGTAGCTTATAACAGGTTGCTTTGGCATCGTATATGAGAGGCATTATGATCTTATAATTTTTCTCCATTTAGTCTTTTGTATCTTCTAGTTTTGTGATTTAGTTGTTTCAACTTATTTTGTAATGGATTCCATGACACAATTCTTGTTTGGATCCATCTACATTAGTAGAAAATTTGAATATGGTGTTCTTATTGGTTTAATGTAATAAAACAGAACCTTGGACAAAATTATAATTGACCTTGTTCATATGTATTTTGCAATATACTTTCTAGTTAATAGATTTCAGCCCTTTTTCTTATGGAATTTCTGATCAGGTAGTGGGAACATGATGACATCTTCAATCTGTTGAAGAGGGTGGATGATACCATTATTGTTTATTTTGTAGTAGTTTAAATCTTTGAATAATTGAATTAAATCAACAATGCAGATGCAGAGAAGGAGCTCTATGCTGTTAGCTTGAAACACCACTTTCTTTTGGGACATATTTAAGTATATTCATCATATCCCATATGTAAAGCTTAAAAATTCACATATACATGTCAACAGTTTTTGCCAAACTTGTCTATGTTTTACTGTTGGATATAACGTGAATTTTATCATTTTAATTTTTTTTTTAGTATTAAGGGAGAGGAATGAAATTTGGGTTTATTGCCTGTATCTTTTAAAACTATGAAATATGTTCTTAATTATAAAATTATGATTTTTATTAATAATATTTTAAATTATAATACACTTCTAATTTTGATATTTTAAATTTTATGCTTATGATACTCTCTAAATAATTTTATCATAAAATATTGTAAGTACTTTCTGAATAGTTATAACATAAAATTATGATTTTTGTTATTAATATTTTAAATTAAAACACACTTTCAATTTTTAGATTTTAAATTTTATGCTTAATATGGTCTCGAAATAGATGTATCGGAAAGTAACTTTGTTTCTCAAAATATCGGTATTTTACGATAACATAAAATAGTTAGATGTCAAAATCTTAAATGTATTTTGACTGTCATATCTATTTTAGGTTAATAGTTATAATTTAAAATATTTTCCTCTCAAAATCTTAATGAAAATTTTTCATTAATGGTACAGGTGATATAACTAAAATTATTAATTTTGAATGATTATATATTAATTTTAGTTAGAGAAGGTAATATGATAGGTTTATATTGAATTTCACTATTTTCATCTCATCTTATAGATTAAAACCTCACTTTATTTTCATCAATTTTTATGTGGATTAAAATTTTAATATTTTATCTTTATTTGATAGATATTGAGTTTTTCACGTGATTTTTACATAGCATGATTTCTCCGTATAAAAATTTTTATTCTACAACTATAACGTGAAAAATAATTATTTTTTAAATTTATATATATAAATAATAAGATAGGTTTGAGGTTGATTATAAGGTGTGATGTATAATTTTTTTTCCTCTTCTCATATTCACTAAATATTTTAATTTTTTCTGTTTCATCTATTTCTTAATTAAAGTGGAGATTTTCTATTTTAGTTGGAATAGATTAAAACGAATTTTTATTAGATCTACTTTGTGATCCTAAACTTAGTATATTTTTTATAAAATGATATTTATACAAAATTAGTTATCATTTTTTTATCTAAATTAAATCCTAACTATAAAAAAATAAAAATATTATTTTTTTAATCATGGATATTTTCTAAATTAAAAAATTAAATCAAAATTTAAAAATTTCTCCTTAAATAATAAAAATTAGTGAAACTATATATTTCAAATTGAAATATCATTTTCGAAAATTAATCCAAAATTGAATATAAAAATAATAGAAAATTACCTCAAAGTCAATTATGAAAATTTTAACCAAGGAATAAATTTTATTTTGCTGTATCAAGAGATGCCTTGATGGATGGATAGCTAATGGAGGGACCTTAATGTACTTTCACTAAGATCCGGGCCGGTTTAGTTTATAATGGGGTCGAGCTCCCTAACAAGTTAACCCGGTTGGTCTTTTGGACCGCGTCGTGTACATAAGCACAAACCTGAAAAATCGTATTTCATCATCGCCTCTCCCAAAATCAATCTCCGATTTCTCTTTAATTTTCTCATCTATTCTTCAAATCAAACATAGATTCGCTCAATTCATCTTCTCCTCTTTCGATCGATACCTTTTTCGATCTTCGCTGTTGATTTTTCTCTATTCTAGGGTTAGGGTTTCTAGTCGCGTTCTTATTGGCCCTCTAATCTCTCGATTTCATATGGGTTTTGAATCTCCTTTGTGTATATCTTAATTTCCCTTTTAATTTTTGCTCTATTTTCCTAGATTATTGCTGTTCTTTTGACCCCTAGGGTTTCGAAAGTTTCGATTCGTTTAGGGATTATTCAAATCTGTAAATTCTTATAGGGGTTTAATTCCCTTCGTTGCCTCGTATCCTTATTAGCCTTTTTTGGCCGTAAATTTGGTTGTATAATTTGTGAATTCGGTATTTAGGGTTAGGGTTTTTTTTCGAAAATTTCCAGGTTCTCTTATTGTTGAATTGGTTTAGGGATTCGTTTAATCAATTCAATTAGTCATCTCGTATATACAATTGACGGTTCTTTACTCCGAAATTAAGTGCCATAGATCTCCTATCCTATTTTAAAGCTTGAATTCGACGAAATTTAGAGGTAAATGCTTTTTGTTGCTCCAATTGTTATTATATTATTGTTGGTCTTTGGTATTCATGAGAATTTATGCATAATTGTACTATAAAATTTTCATATATAATTCGTTTAGGGGGAATGGTGTGATTGACTACTAGCTGGGCTGTATGTTTTAATTGAAGCTCATGGGATTATGGTAAATGTAAAATGTCAAATGGTATCTTGCTAGCTTTGTGAGTTTTCTTATGTTACTGTGTCACAATGTTAGCATGGTAGTGAATTTGATACATACTTGAGATTTATAGAACACGTTCCTTTAGTTATTTGGCATTATTGGATTCTCCAGGATAACTCATTTCTGATTATTATATGTACTCAATGCTGTTCTCTCAAATTCTTTAGAAATGTTAATTGAAATGCAATGCTGTGATGTTAAGCCAAGCATTTGTTATGTCTATTTATATGATGCTCAATCTTTATAATGCATCTTTTCTTTCGTCAGTTATTTTTTTTAACCATCTATCTGCTATTGATACATAGTTCGTGTATGTGTGATTTTCTGTGTTCAAAATACATTATATGCTAACTGTTTCTCTTGTGTCGAATCCTTGGCTAATTGTGTTATCCCCAATTATTATTTTTATTGTTTTCAATTGTTCACTATGGTCTGTTTTTCTCCACTGTATTGTAATCTTGCTGAGATATGCTGTGCCATGGTTTTTGGCTTTTCAGGAGATAAGACTTTTGTGTCAACTTGGTCTCAGTTTTTAGTTCTATCTTGCAGACTGGAATGGGTTTTAAACGACCTTTTGATAGTGATGAGTTCCAGGATTTTCCTTTTAAGCAGGCAAGACAGTTGGACTATAGCAATAAGCTGACTCAGTTTGCACATTTGTATAAAACTACATCCCAAGTACCTGATCTTACAGGTAGACATTGTGTCATCTTTCTCACTTGTCTTTTTACCAAAGCAATCATGTTGTTCTGTTGACTTGGTATACCAATATTTTAATTCATGTAAAATCAGAGTTTGTTTGTTCATTTGTTTTGCAGATGATTATGGTGGAAGCTTTGTAAAATCTCAACAGCATGACACATTTGAAAACAACACTGTCACTGAAGTTTCAAATTTTGCTAAAGATGTCGAGATTAGTGCTCCCTTATCATTGGTCATGAGCAGTTCAAATGATGAGGATGTTGGTTCTGGGGTAACTACTTACTCTTCTCTTTCCACAGGCCATTCTGAATTTGATTTTCCCAGGAGATTTGTTCCTTTGGAGGATGCCTACTGCTCATACTTGGACCATTCTCCTAGAAGACAAGTTCCTCTTGGACCAAATCATCAAGCCAGTATTCCAATATGGGGCAAGCATGTAGAGAATGATCCAAATAGCTCTTCTGTAGTTTCTGGATCGGATGACAGTATGTACAACAACAATGAAGAGAAGATGATGGGAACCTGTATTATTCCTATGCCAGATGCAGAATGCTCTGAAGATAACAGCAATAAGGCCGGAAGTGGCAGAACATATTGCAGCTGCCTAGATGAAGGTTCTGTTAGATGTGTGCAACAGCATATAATGGTAGCTCGGGGAGAACTCAAAAAGTCCCTTGGGCATGAAAAATTTGTGAGATTGGGATTTTGTGACATGGGAGAGGAGGTAACATGTAAATGGAGTGAGGAAGAGCAACGGGTGTTTCATGCAGTTGTGTATTCCAATCCTGCATCCTTGGGCCAGAATTTTTGGAAGCACTTGTCGCAAGTGTTTGCTAGTCGATCTACAAAGGAAATTGTTAGTTATTACTTCAATGTCTTCATGCTTCGGAGGCGAGCAGCTCAGAACAGATCCAACTTACTTGACATTGACAGCGATGATGATGAGTTGCATGGAATCAATAGGGGATCCTTCAAAGTTCAAGTTTCAGATGAAGATGATGACTCTGATATTGAGTCTCTTGATCAGTATGTTCATGCAGATCATAGAGAGGATACTTTCGTTGAAGACGACGACGACGACGACGATGACGACAGTGATGGGGATCTGGGAGACAGTAGTGGAGATGCTACTGGAGAAGATTCTGGTATAGATTATTTTTCAGAAACACAAGATATGAAGTCATTTGATGGAAGCAGGTTCGATGCTACTGTTAAGCATGTTGATAATAATTCAGGGAATGCTGGGGAGGATTTCACTGTTCAAGATGACTCGTGCATGTCATTTGAGTTCCAAGCTGATAAGGTTGACTCTTGTGATCCTGTTGACAATGGGGCTGCTTTGCAAAAGAGTGACAATAGGGGATGCTTGCCTGGTAATGGGAATGAATACAGTGGAGTGATGGATCATTTGTACCTGTTAGATCCTTGTGATGCCCGATATTCAATTCCAATAAAAGGTGTTGATCTTCTACCAACATGCAACATCATTGAAGAAATTTTTGGACGAGGAACATCCTGTGACTAGAAAAAAAATAACCATGGAAACAGCTATTGCCTTCCCAAGGTCCTCGAGCATTCCTCGGTGTACAGTTTTGTGTGACCTTTGTAAGGGTCTGATCCTTGGACTTTTCTAGCTAAACATTATTATGCAAGAAATTTTCTTTTTAGGTGATAGGCAAGTTTTTTCTTTTATTTAAGTAGGAAGCAGGGGAAGAAGGAAGAAAAATGAAAAAGAAAATATTTTTTTGTATTTGTTTTTGTTCATGTTGTTGAATGTGACAATCGTCAGTTTTGTTTAAAGCTCTCCCCATTTTTGTCAAAATTTATGAATTACATCCCTAAAATCTGAACTTATGATGTATCTAATTCTTAACATAAAGAATGGTGTAAAGGTAACTCATATTTATAAAAATTGTACGTTCTAATACAACATGTTAGGTTTCAATGAAATCTTCTACCTTGAGGATGGTGATCAAAGCTTTGATATTCCCAGTTTCCACATTTTTAATTCACTCTAGTAAGTTGTGCTATGAAATGCTGGGTGGTTGTGGACTTGCCGCGCTGGATTTCTGTCATTCTATGATTACTGCTGCAATCCTTAATCAATTTTTTTTTTAGCACATCATAAATTTTCAAAGATTAAATCTCTAATCCAATGCATTATAATTGCTACGAGGTAGGTATACTTAATAGATAGTCCAATGGCAATATGGAATTCTGGATTCCAATTTCGTGGGGCTTGAGAGAGAGAGAGAGAGAGAGAGAGAGACAGGGGTTGCCGTTTGTTGTCCAAAATCCAATTTCACATTGCTTGGCAGGGAAGTGGCAGAGCTGGCACTAATGATTTGTCTCAGGTTACTGATACAAGAGGAAGCTGCTAGAAAGAGTACAAAACTACAAAATCAAGGTCAGTTGATTTCAGAATTAACAACTCTAACCACTGTTATTGTAAATTCATGGTCATGTCATTATTTGATTATGGCTACAAGTAATAATGATATTAATATTCATCCATAGCTTTGTCCGCCCCTACAGGTGGTTCATGTGACTTTCTTTTTTTCTTTTATGGGGTTTCATGTTCTCCACATAGAGGTTATAAATTCAAGCTATTTAGATATAATGGGTCAATTATATTTTCCAATTTTATCATGTTAAGGATTCGGAAAGAATACAAATAAATCAATGAATAAGTAACAAAATCACAAAAAGAGCAAAAAAAGATGAAAGTAAAAAAAGAAAGAGTTAGGCAAATTATAAAATTTTTAGCAATAGTTAAATTTATAATAATAAAGTTCATCTTCAAAATTATGAAATTTCGAGTTTTGAGTTTCAGTCGAAGTTATTAAATTAAAAAAAAAAGAATTATCTTATTTATACATCGCTATATATATGCATAGTTATAGTTTTGAATACAATGAACAATACATAGTTTTTTGTGTGTTGTATTCAAAAGTCAATGTTGCTAAAGACGTTGAAAGTTTCAAGTTATTTTCTCACATTTGGCCAAGTGAGAGAAAATTTCTCCATTAAAAATTAGAAGAAAATGAAGCCAAAGCTTGTGTAAGGCAGCTTTAACTTGACCAAGACCAACCATTCCAAAACAAAAATTTACATCTGTTTGTATCACGTTGGCTGCACGCCTATTCAAGGGCCCTTTTCTCTTCCACTCTTTCTTTCTTTATTTCTTTTTAATTTCTGCATGTCTCTTTCTTTGTATAATTTTCTTTGTATTTTTAAGAAAAGAAAAAAGAAGGAAAAGTTTAAGTCCTAGACTTTATAATTATATCTTTTTTTTATAGAATAAATTTATGACAACATCCAAAATTAATTGATATGTACCATCTAAGTTAATTTAAATTAATTATTCTTTTTTCTAATCAAACTATGTTCCTATTAGTAAGGTGTAGTATTTTATATAAATAAGTGTCGTTTTAATTTTTTTTTTAAAATAGTGTCACTTAAAAAAAATTAAGACTATAATAATGTTTTTTTTAATTTTAATTTTTAAATCTATTGTTTTTATTTAGTGAATTTAATGATTATAAAGATTTGATTTCTTCAATAATAGAGGATGTTTTGATAAATAATTTTTTTCTATGATTGAAATAATTTATTACATTTTTTAATATCTATGCAAAAATCTTAAACAGATAATTATTAATAAATAGAAGGACTATATAAAAAAAAAAAATAAGAGAAAAAAGATATTGAAATTTGAATTATTAATTTTTGTATTATGAAAGCATGGTGGAATCTCGCTACAAAGGTGGGTGACTCGATCAAACTAAAGTAATAACAATAATTAAGAAACAAATACATATACTTAAACACTAATTTAATTTTTAAGTTGGGGCTAGAAAATGACTTGCAATGAAAATTTCCAGTAATGTGGTGTTTGAGTAGAAACTTTATTTTAAAAACAGAATTTTGAAAATATCATTTTAAAAAAAATAATTATATTTAATTTATTTTTTTTATTTTTAATTTTTATTAAGATATTAAAATATTTCACATTGAAAAAATAATCAAATATTAAAAAATATATATGAGTTTAAAAAATAATTACCTAATAACTAATTCTAACTTTTAAATATGGTTATATTTTAAATCCATCCTAAAATCAATATTATTTTTTATGGACTTAATCTCCTGCCATTTACCCTATGGACTTATTATCAAAAATATAACATGATATCAGAGCGGGTTTATTTCCTGATTTATCAAACGATGACCCATTAATTTTCAATTACTTACTTACCTACTTGTACTTACCAATTATATGTGGGCAGGTAACCTATCAAACTAACAAATTATTTACTAATTATTTGTGAGCTGATAACCAATCAAACTTCTAAATTATTTATCTATTTATGAGCTAATAATTCATTAAATTTAGTAAATTACTTATCAATTATTTGTGATTTAATAATCTATCAAACTATCAATTATCTATCCGTACTTGAATTGTTAAGTAACAATTGAATTAAGCTAGTCATCACTTGAAAAAAGATATATTAAAATATTTCACAATAAAAAAAATAGACAAATAATAAAAAATATATTTAAATTTAATAAATAATTACCTAATTCTTAGTTCTAACTTTTAGATATGATTATATTTTAAACACATCCTAAAGTTAATATTATTTTTGGTAAACCTAATCTCTTCCCATTTATTCTTTGGGCATTATTAAAAATATAATAATTTTTAAAATCACATTTTAAATTAATCATCTAAACACTTAAAAAATTATTTAACATTTTTAAAATTTAAAACAATATTTTATATATATTTAAAGTAAATTGAAACATTCTCAGTAATTTGTCAGAGTGGTGTGTATGAACTGTGATCTAAACTAGCGTATATAAAGGGATTGCCTTCTGATAGGATTTGACTAATATTTTTTAAATCGGATTGATTAAAAAATTAATAAAAATAAAGGGTTAGAGATTTGATTGGAATTGAATTGATTAAATTGAAATATATATATATATATATATATATATATATATATATAATTTGATATTTATTATATATATGATGAAAATAAATATAATTTGAAATATATTATTTTTAATTAAAAATAAAATAAAATTTAAAAAAAAAAATTTGACCCGCTCAAATCGAAAAAATTGACCTTTCAATCGATTTATCTATTAATCAATCAATTCATCAATTTTTTAATTGATTTTTTAGGCTGATCAGACTGATCCTTAATTCAGTTCTTAATTTTTCTAATTCGACCGGCTAATTTAATCAAATTTTTTCAACAATGAATTTGACTATTGACTTAGAGCATTACATTACATAGTTCTAATCACTGATGATGCACTCACGAGAATTGAATGATTTTTTTTTTTAAAAATTATTCTTTAATTCTTTAATTATAATTAAGTGTTTGTTTTTTAAAAAAAAAGAAAATAATTATATTAGTGAGTATGAACCCTTTGATTCACTAATTAATATTTTCAAATTCCATAGCTAAGAATAAAAGAGCTCATAAATGGAAAGGGAGGCCCTTTGGATTTCTGAATTTGATGATTTAATTATATTAACAATATTGCTTAGAAATCATTAGAATATATTTTTAAAGTGAATTTTATGTATTTTAATTATAAAAGGTGACTTGCAATCTCAAAATCAAAGAGAGTAATTGACTAATTTTTGTTCCAAAAACACTACACATTATAATAATTTTCTTTTGAGAGTTAAAATTTGAAATAACCATTAATTTCTTTTATTATAAATTTAATTTTAAATTCAAACTCAAAATCTTTAAAAAAAAATAAATCTAATACGATTAAATCAAACAGTTAAATAATAATTATTATAATAAAATTTTAATAAATTAATATTCGATAAATTAATAATTTTTATCGTATAATAATTTTTATAGTCTCGATTTAAATTAATAAATGAAATTAATATTTAATTAATTAATATTTTTTTAATTAATAAAATTTATAAATTTTGATGATATTAATTTATAGGAATTTTATTGTAAAATACTAATTAAAAGAAAAATAATATAAGAAAATTAGATATAATAAAGTAATTACTTTCTTAGTATAGAATATGGCATTAAGTTAACAATAATAAATAAAAAAGGAAAACGAGGAAGCAAAAAGCCAAAAGCTTTGATGAAAATTTGATATACTAAAATGGAGTAGTAATTTATTAAAAGAGAAAGAGAGAAAGAAAGAAGGAAGCAAAAGGCCAAATAACGGTTGAAGATTCAGACCTTTCACTTGTAATTTGTTAATTTTTCGTAAGAGAAGACAAAGTAAGGCCTAGTTTGGTGTTTGGATGGTCCAGAGGAACAGAACAGAGCTCCTTCTCAAATTCGCAAATTTCTCATCTTTCTTTCTGCTTATATTGTCATTAGAGTATCTACTAAATCCTAATTCGTTGGGATCTTCACCAGGTCTAATCTTGTGAATCCTGACCGTCCAATATCAAACCGAAGTGTTCTCACTCGAGTACACGTGCTTCCTATCTTTTCTTTTTGCCTTTTTAATGTGTTAGCTTCCATGCATGGAATTCTCCTTCAACTATACACACAAACACAAACAGTCTTGGTTTTGCTTTGATTCTTCTTTTATAGAGCCTTGTTCATCGCCATCATTAGCGACCCATTTTCTCAAAAAACAAACTTTGTATTTAATTTTATTATATTCTAATTTCTAAGGGAGAGAGAGAAGGTTACCTGGAAAATGAGGGATTTGAAGAGGTGGGTGGGTATGATCTTTGTACTTTACAGAAACTGTCACATCTCTCTTTTGATTCTCTTGATTAATCAATAGGGACAGAGAAATTAACTTGGTGATCTGTTTCTTCTTCTTTTCTTTTTTATTTGATTCTTGATCTGGGTTTTTGATTTTTTTGCGCTGCTTTTCTCTCTCTGTTGTTTAGTATCATTTGGTTGAGTCTTTCTTTGGACTTTCAAATTTCAATCTTGAAAATGCTGCAGCATTTTTAAAGACGAAGACTTGAGGTAAGATATAAGTTGCTGATCTTGCTTTCTTTACTGGGTTTTGTCTAATTAGATCAATTATGGAAGCAAATCACAAGAAAAAATTGTTTATCTGTAAGTTTTGCAATAAGAAATATCCTTGTGGCAAGTCTTTGGGAGGCCATATTAGGATCCACTTGAATGGGAATGACAATGGTAATGGAAATGGAAATACTACTGGGAATGGGAATTGGAATTCAACTGATCTAGAAGATAAGCCTTTTGCTGCTGTTAATGGAAGCAACAACAAAAGGGAAACCGAGCTTTTTGAAACTGGTGCCCAATTCGGTTATGTTCTTAGAGAAAATCCCAAGAAAACTAGAAGGTTTATGGTGGATTCAAGCAACAAGAATTTGCTTCAAGAGAAGATTTGTAAAGAATGTGGTAAAGGGTTTCAATCATTGAAGGCTCTTTGTGGTCACATGGCTTGTCACTCCAAGAACAGCTTTGAAGATCACTCTGGCTCTGGGACTATTGAGAAGCTGAAAGATCAAGTTATGGATAGCCAATCAGATACAGAGACATCATCTCCAAGTAAGCGAAGGAGATCCAAAAGAATGATGAGGGACATGACTATTGGTGTTTATTCTTCTTCATTATCTTCTGTTGCTTCTGATTTAGAGCAAGAACAAGAAGAGGTTGCTATGTGTTTGATGATGTTGTCTAAGGATTCTGGTTTTAAAGGTTGTTTTAGTTCCATTGCAGATTCCTCAGATAACAATTCTGTTGTTTTAGAGAATAAATCATCATCTCCTAAATTCAAAGTTAGTTCAAAGAATGGTGTTAATTGTATGTATAATGGCAATGGGATTGGGATTTTGGAGATGAAGAAAGTAAAGCAACAGGAAATTTTGTCTATTGAAAATGATCATTCTGAGAATTCTGATTCTGGGTATTTTAGAAATGGACCTAAAAAAATGGAATCTGATATTTCAGTTCATGGGTTTACCGGAAAAGAAGATTTCAAGAAGCAGAAAGTTGAATTTGGGTCTAGATTTGAAGATGACTTTGACCCTGAACCGGGTAAAAGATTAAGCAGGCTTCGGCGAATTAAAAAGGAATTAGGAAAAGGTCTGGTTGATGAAGATCGATTTGATGAATATGATAGAGTTTCACTGAAGTATGATTCAAGAAAGAAGACTAAAAATGAGTCATACAATACTGAATTTTTTGGCAGCAATGGTTCAAAGACCGATAAATGTCCTATTCATAGAACCAACCATAAAAGGACTAATGGTTGCAGTGATTCAATATATGAGAGTGGTGAGAACAGTATCAATACCGACTGTGTTCCTAGTAGAAAAATTATCGGATCTTTCAATGGAAAGAACCCAACTGAGCAGAAATTGTCTGGCAATGCAGAGAAAAAATTGGGGATAAAAAAAGGCAAAGTACACGAATGTCCGTTTTGCTTTAAAGTTTTCAGGTCAGGCCAAGCCTTAGGTGGTCACAAGAGGTCCCATTTTGTTGGAAGTGGTGAAGATAGAACTGTGGTGATTAATCAACAGGTTCCTGAGATGTCAATGCCTGGCATAATTGATCTAAATCTTCCTGCTCCCATGGAAGAAGATGCAAATGGGTATTATATACCAACATGGTAATTCTTGAATTTCTGTGCAAATGGGTAAATCTGGTTTCTGAAAAGGAGCGATTCGATCTATGAAGATGCTAATTGTGATGCCTTAGAGTGTACAGGAAAGTTGGAGAATGTTTTTTTGGTACTTTTGCTTCATATTGAAGGATGTGTTACAGAGGTAACTTACTGTTTCCATATGTTGCTTAAGAAATGTAAGAAGCAAGATCATTTATTTTACTTTTATTTTTATTTTCTTTTGCTCTAGGAGGTCCTCAAATTTATAGACCCTTTTGCTTTGGTAAACATAGAGAGAGAATATTTTGAATTCCAAGTTTCTTTCTTTACTGTTAATCTTGCTTCTTCCAAGGAAGCTACTTGAATTTTTTTTTTTAATTTTCTTCTTTAATATTGGATAATGCAGCCTTAACTAAAGTTCAAGATCTCATTATCAACTTTTGAATCCTTTTGGGAAGCAAAAACTAAAGTACCTAATGTTGTCTCCTACTGAAATTTTTATTTCTAAAAAACTCCAAATTTTAATAGTCTTATACAAGTAATTGAATTGAATTGTGTGCACTGTTTTTGAATAGATCCTAAAAGAATCACGGACCACCTGCTCTGCTTTGCTTTTATGGGGAGACACTTGAAAAAAAAAAAAAAGCTATTTAAAAGGTTGGGTGAGAAGTTTCCTTTCCAATTTACAAGCTTAAGCACTGAGTTTTCACATTCCCATCTACACATTGTTTCTCTTTTGTTTTGTACTATTACAAACATCTTCTATTGGAGAAGTGCATATGCCCAAAAATAAAATGGAGACTCTTTATAATAAAATCCAATTTTGGAACTCTTCAGCTAAATAGTTATTCTTTCTGGATTGTGTATCAGATGAATTTAGTATGCGTTTGACATTGCGATTAAACTTTTTTTTATTAAATTATTTTTAGTTTATTTAGAATTTATAAAATTTTAATTGCAGAAAATTTTATTTTTTGGCCTTTCTCAAATAATGGTATATAAAAAATAGCTAAAAAATATTTAAAAAAAGTAAAGAAAATGTCAAAACACAATTTTTAAAACAACTCCAAATTCAATTTCATACTAACACCAACAATTTCTGGATTATTTTAATTAGTTTCATTGAGTGAGTCACCCTATGACTTGTAACAAGGAGGAAGCACCGTGCCTAATAAGCAAAATGCCGAGAAGGAAGGATGAAAAATGACTTAATTGGAAAACGGTGTCGTTTTCTTTGTGAAACACTAAACTTTTCTTCATTAGTTTTTCTCTTCTAAGTTCTACTCATTAGGACCCCTTACACCTGGCCATTGACATTGAAAGAAGAGTATATTGTGGAGTGGTTGGGCTAGCTACTCTTATGTTTGAAGGTTGGATGCAAAAATTGATTGGTTTTGGTTTTGTGTGGAAGAATCATGAGAATGAAAAAAAAAAGAAAGAAAGTTGGATCCACTTCTTATTGTCTTCATGATTATTACTAACGATTTTTTTATTGAATGGTATTAGAGTCGTTTTTAACACTATAAAATCTCAATTTTAAAAAATATTATTATTCAAAGTTGGAAAAATTAAAAGAAAAAGAAAATGGTGGGTTTAAAGGTGGTTGTTTAGTCACCTATCAATAACATTTACCCTAAAAAAAAAATGATAATCTTGTATCTCATTTCTTGTTTATACTTTCTAATTTCTATCCATATGCTTGTCAGTATCATAATGCACCAATTGGTACGCACCGCTTTTAAGCAAAAATGGTACCTTCCTATTCTAATAGCAAGTCTACTTTTACACTCTTAAAAAGTCTATTTCATGTTTAGTACGTTAGGGCTTTTGGATATTTCAACCTTTCTATTTTATGTTTTCATATGGTATATAATGCATTTATTCACTTTCGTAACTAAGAGGAAGATTATATATATATGTAAATTTTTAAATTGCCCCTCTTAAAATATTTTAATTTGATCTTTTAATTTATTATTATATTAATTTTGATATTTCTAATAGAATTTTCTAATTTTGTCCTATATTTATTATAAATTATTTATGTATTCTTAAAATATATGTGTGTGTAAAAAATAAATAATATCACCATTTTTTTATTGTTTTATTACATGAAAAATGATTATGTATTATCGTATAATTTATCTTACTATCTTCAAAATTATAAATTTATAATTTTAAATTTCAATAAAAATTTAATAAAAAAATTTATTTGAATAATTATAAGTTTGAATTTGTGTTATCATTAACATCTAGTGAAAAATTATAAACACACGATATTATATGATTAGACACTATTATTTTGTAATCATATTATAACAAAATCATTATTATAAATAATTTTTTTTATTTCTATCAGCCTTCAATATACATACTCTATAGTAGCTAAGAGTTGAAAGCTCAAACCATAATTAATTCAAATAGACACTTAATATAGTAAGATTTAAAGGATTATTTTTAATTGATATGATTTTAATAGACATTTAGTTTATAATGTGAGATTGGTTTTCACTTATTTTGCAATGAAGAAAAATTATATTTATTTTATATTATGGCTATGTATCTTCAATCTAAATTTAGAAAAGAAATCCATGAAATTGGCTTATTTTATTAAAATAATTTCACATTGATTTAAAATAAAAAAATATAAGAGCTTAATATATGATGAGCAATTATCATCTAATTAGCTAGTTCTAACTTTTTAATAATGATAGTCTCAATATTTTAATTTGTATTGTGTGTTTTTATATATTCAATACTTTTCATTCATATAAAAATTAAAAATTTAACATGAACAGGTTTGATCCGGTTTATTAACTTCTCCATCTGAATATCCAGTCTCAACAAATATAATATTATAGTTGCATTTCAAGTTTTAATTCAAGTAATAATTGAACGTTCATTCCTAATTGTTATTTGAACGAAAAGTATTAAGATATTCACATATTGATTGAGAATAAAAAATATAAAAATTTAATATATGATGAGAGATTATCATTTAATTAATTAATTCTAACTTTTTAGTAATAATAGTTTTAATATTTTAATATATATTATGTGTATTTATGTCCTTAATATTTTTCGTTTATATAAAAATTAAATAATTAATATGATGGAATGGGATGCCACTACTAGGGCCCATGGGTGCTGGGCAGTGTAGACTCAAGGGATGGAGAGAAAGGACCACGTTTCTCACAAACCCATTTGAGTTCTGCTCAGAATTGCATCAACTCTAATCAACCACTTCCTTGGGAGAATCATTGACTCTTGTGGGCTAGAGTCAGCTGCCATCAGTGAACCAATCAACTAATACTTATTATTATTATTATTAATCAAAGTAATATTTATGAAAATTAAAATACTAATAACATCCTAATTAGTAAGTAGAGTATGTCTATATTAATATTAAGTAGTAATATTTATATAATACTTAGATAAGTGTGAGAATGCACTTTTAAATTTATTCGCTTAAAAAATTTAATCTTAATTAATGTACAAATTAAAACGAGAATATCTTGATTTATTGAGTGTAAAAAAACCTTTTTTTTTTCTTTATTTTTCTTCTACAAAAAGTGATTTTTAAACAAGTAGACAATAACAAGTTCAATCCAAGAATCATAGTCTCCATAAGAGGGAACAAACAAGTAAAAACAACTAAATGCCACTTAGTCTTTGCCTTATTGGAAAGAAAAGGGAAACCACAATTACATGGAATTGACTCAAAAGTCAGTCTCCTTCTCCTACTTATGCTTATCTGAACTAATCTATACATTCAAATTCATTTTATGACAAAAGGTTGAATTTAAATTGAGATATTATATTAACTATTTTTTAACGAGTGTGTATTAGTTAAGAAATAAAAATTTAAATAAAAATAAATAAATAAATTAAATGAATGAAAAGTAATAATTAATTGCATAAAATATGGTTTGATTGATTATTTCCAATATTAAACCTTTTTGTGTGGTAGTTGCACCAGTTGTATTGAGTGAGGTAAATGGAATATGCAAACCCTACAAGCCAATAGGGTTTTGTTACTTGTGTTTTGTGTTTGACTTCAATAACCTATCAAACTGTTGACGTGGGCCTGAAGACCTATCTTCCTATTCGACTTTTACTTTTCAGAGCCCAAAGAAAATCTAAGCTTGGCCTGCATATAAAGACATATTTGAAAAAAAAAAATTGCAATGAAGTTTTTTATTTTTATAATAATAATAATTGAATGCTAAAATTTACGATAATTAGGTTTAAGTAGAATATAATCTTACAGAAAGAATCATAGATTTATATTTAAATCTTATGTTTATTAAGATGTAATCAAAGTTTATTATGTGACTTAATTACTTTATTTTAATATTTAATTTGTTATTTTTACTTATCACAGCTTCATTATTACTCGGAATGGTTGTCACCATTTCCTCCATAATAATAATTATAATAATATTAAAATTTAATTTTAAGTGTATAATATTTCACATTGAAAATATATATGAGATTAAAAAGTGATATATCTATGAGAAGAACCTATAAATTCAATATTTTGAGATTTTGAGTTGAAGAGTACTATCAAATCTATGGGCATGTCCTTCACTAAGACTCGTTATGTTGATCTTCAATCATGTGAGCTCTCCCAATCCCAACAAATAATAATAATAATAATAATAATAATAGTATTTGATTTCAAGTGTGTGAAATTTCACATTTGAAATATATGAGATTAGAGAGAGACATATATAGAGTTAATTATTATTTTTCTCTGTAAAATAATTTAATACATTAAATTTTTCATGACTTTTAAAAAATATATTAACTTCTCCCACACAAATATTTTGTTATACTAATATATATTTTCATTTAATTTTACCGTTAGTAAACTCTAAAATGATCAATAATGACTGTAAAAAGACAGAAATATCTATACCTTTTATTTTTAATTAATTATATTACATTTTTGCTTTTAAAAATATTTTTTAGGGTTAAAAAATTTATTTTTATATTTTTTTAACAAATTTTAAAATAAAAAATAAAAATTTTTTTTTTTTAAAATATTCTTTATTTTTTATTTTAAAAAAATATTTCTTCTTAAATTTTTTTATAGAAATAAAAAATTTATTTTCATATTTTTGAAAAATTTGAAAATAAAAAGTAAAAATATTTTTTAAGAAAATATTTTTTATTTTTTAAAAAATAAAATAAAAAATATTTTTATTTATTTTATTTTCAAAGTTGTTAAAAAAATATAAAAATATATTTTTTAACTCTAAAAAAAAAAATTGAAGTAAAAATATAATGTAATTAATTAAAAATAAAGGGTAAGGCATTTATATTTTTCTTTTGTCATTGTTGACCATTTTAAAGTTGATTAACAGTAAAATTGAACAGAAAGATTTAATAGTATATTATAATATTTATCAGAAAAAAATTAGTATATTTTTAAAAAGTCAGTGAGAAGTTAATGTGTTGGATCGTTTTATAGGAGAAATCATTATTATTATATATATATATGAGAAGGATTCGAAAATATAATATCTTAAAATTTTGGATTGGTGTATGGTACTAAATCCATAAGTGTGTCTTTTATCGAGATTCGTTATGCTGATATCTCAATTATGTGAATTCTCCAATTTCAACAAATAATAATAATAATAATAATAATAAAGAATTATTATCACCATCAACGTTACGCCCCTTACCAACACGAGCACTCATTTACCACAAACATTACCACCATTAAAACAAAATATAGGAATGAAAATTATCAATATTTCATTGCATTATGTTAATTTTTGTTTTACAATTAAAATATTGGAATGAGCATTACATTTTTTTTTTTGTCTACAAAGAAAAGAAAAGGTTAATATGCTCCAATTGAAATTTGAATTTAATTAATACTTCACTGTCATGAAAAAATTTTAATATCATTGAATAAAAAACTCTAATATCATTAAATAAAAAATTTATTAGTACATTAATTATAGCATAACATGATGCAACATATAGCCTTGTAATGTGATGAAGTCACTTTCAATTTTTTTTTTATTACATTATATTTATTTATATTCAATTTAATTATTTATCAAATTTAGTTTAAATCCCTTTTATTAATTTAAAATGTTAAAAAGAATAATATAATAAAAAAATTATAATTCTATAATTGAATAATAAAGTCTATATATATTAATTAATTATAACTTACAAGGGACCAAAATTACTAAATTTTAGTAAGTAAAAAATTACTAATGTTTGGATACATTTTTAAATATTTGTCAATTATATATATTATTTATCAAATTTTTTAAATCAATAATGAAAATTTTAAATGCTAAATTTAACTTTTTTAAAAGCTAATTGCTTATGAAAAATGAGTCCTAAAACATATATTATAACACAATTTAGAAGAGAATTTAATAGTTTAATTAACATTGATTTTTAATATTTTTTTTTAAACTTAAATTCATTAATAAATGTTGAGTGCTAGTTGATAGTATCAATTGGTAACTAACTTTTGATTTGATGATTGAAGCTGTGGAGGATTGGAAGTTGTCATAATGATTCCACATTATTGAGACTTGAGAGCTGTATAAGTGCTACGCATTTTCCTTGTGGTGCAGAATTACAAAGTCCCAAAATGGGCCACATTTCATTATTAGATCAATCAATATATTTCTTATTTTTATTTCTAAATTTATTATTAAAATTTATTTTATATTTCTAAAAAATTAATATACAAAAATAAAAATAATGCCAAATAGTATCTCATTATTATTTTTTAATAAATAAAAAAAATATCATATAATCTGAAATAATGCTTTGATTTTTAATTATCTTATCAAATTAATAAAAATTATTGCGTATAAGAAATTTCAAAATTAAAATTTCTCTTTTTTAATATTTTTTGAAATAAATGAAAAAAAATCAAATAAATCATTAATTTTATTTATTTATTTTAGTGTATCATATTATAATTATAAATAAATAATTTTTAACTTTTATGTATAAATAATAAAGCATAAAATAAATATATATATAAAAGAAATTCATAAAAAATTATGTACTATGAGAAATATATAGCTATTGAATTATCACATGTTTCATTAGTCTTGTCATGGTACAACCTCTTTATAATGATAAGATGTATAACAAACACAACCTAACTGCTTGACTGCTTGTGTAGAATTACCAATAGATCGCCGAGTAATTGCTCCTCTATCCTTGCATAAGGAGAAATCCCAATCTGCATGACTTCACTTATTATTATTATTATTATTTAAAAAATTTTAATGTTAAGGTTAGGGACCTAATACTTGTTTTTAACTAATTTTATCTTTATTATTAAATTAAAACATCCACCGATAACTCCAGCAGACAATGAGCCATGAATTTTTTTAAAGAAAACCAAATTTCTTATACCATGATTTATTGAGACGAAACAATAAAATTTTATTAAGGAAAATCAAAATTAAATTAATAAAAAATTTTAATATTATAAATTATATTTAATTTTTTAAAAGAATTAATTTAAAATTTATATATAATTTTAGTATTATTAGAGGGATCAAAATTAAATTAATATAAAATTTTAGTATTATAAATTATATATAATTTTTTTGAAATAAATAAAAAATTTACATATAATATTAGTATAATTAATTAAATATAATTTTTTTAGGAAGTCAATTAAAAAATTTACATGTATATATATTCATATATTTAAAAATTTTGAAAGATCAATTAAAAATTTTACATATATATATATGTATTTAAAAATTTTAAGGGGGTCAAAACTACCCTTATTCTCTTTGGTTACGCATAATTTATATTAAAGTATTAAGAAATAATTTCAATTAAATTATGGGAGCCAAATATAAAATTTAATAATTTAACTTAAAAAAAAATGATATTAAGATTAGGGGTCATGGTCCCTCCTGATTCCCTCCCCCGAAAAAAAAAATTCAATAACTTCAACATATGGCTATTTAAAAGTTCAAATTTATTCTTGATCAATTAGTAAGCAACTCTTTAGATGGTTTCTGATAATCAAATATTGACTTTCAGGGTTTCAATTAAAATTAAGTGAATAATTAATTTATTTGACTTATTTGTGTTTGGATTAAATAAATAAAAAATATTAAAAACATATAAAATAAATAAAAATAGTCAATATATGAAAAGAGAGAGAGAGAAAGGACTGAATTGAAAAAAAAAACTGAATTTTATAATTATAATACCAATTTTCTATCCTCATATTTTTAAAGAGAAAGTGATTTATCAATATTTGAATTCTTAACCATCAAACTATAAACTTAATGATATTTTCTATCATCAATAACTTGAGCTAAATCAACAATAAATTAAAAATTATTTTTTTGAGGGAAATAAATTATGAATTATTAATAAACCTTTAATCATAAAGATTACGCTTACAAGTGATGATTTAAAAATAATTACAATTATTGCATGTATATAATTATAGTATTTTAAAATACTTAAATATGGAGTTTTTTTATTTGATTGAAATTATTCTTTTCTTTTGATTAAGGGTATTTGTTAAAAAAAAAAATCATATTAATTTAAAAAATTATAGATTTAATGTAATTATTTTTTTTTTCTCACTTCACTCCTATTTTTTTGGGTAAGGATTGGCACCACATTATAAAATCAAATAGGAGGGCTCTAGAAAGGAAGAAAGAAAGAAAACTCTAGTTCCCCATAAACTCTTTTCCATTCCTTATTTTCCATATTTCTTCTCAGTTTAATACTTTGTCCTTTTGCTTTTCCCCGTCCTTTCCCCTTTTGCTTTTCCTTTCCCCCTCTCTATTTTACTCTATTTCTTCTTAACAAGAGCCAAGAGGATTGCACCCATTTACATGGGCTTTCAGCTTTGCCTTTTTTTTAGTCTAAGAGAGTTATAAAATCAATATTCAAGAGAAAAGAAAATGAGGAGAAAAAAAAAAGGAAAGAATTTTCCACGAGGAAAGAGAGATGTAGAAAAATATGAATTTGAACTTTCAATATGGGCCTACTACATTTTTTTGCTTCATTTCTCCAACTTTGACAATTTGCTTAGGGAAAAGGAAAAGTTTAGGATATGGAGAAAGTAATAAAAGAAAGTGATAGAAAATAAAGAAATGGAAAGTGAGTTAGGAGATTTAATTTATATTTTGGATTATTTTCTCCATTTTGGGTGATTGTCTTTTAGGTTTAGGTTTAGTTTAGATGGACATATTTATTACTTTTTCACTCTTTTCTCTGTATTCTGAGTTTTCCAAATAAGAGAAAGTAACTCGTTTTCTTAATATTTGCCGTGCCTGTTTTCTTTCTTCCACTTCCTCTCGCTGCCAAACAAAGGATGATAAATGAAGCAAACTCCACTAAGCATGATACAATATTATTTTCTCTAAAATGTGTAAATTTTAAGGATTGTATTGTAAATTATATTACAAGATTGAAAATTATTATTTTCTTTATACTTAATAGGTAAATTTATCTTGAACTTAGTCTATTTTAACAATTATACCATACTTTTTTTATTTTATATCAATTATTACTCTAAATTCAAAACTTAGTTGCAATCTATTAAGAACAAATGAATCATAAATATGAAATTCATTTACAAATGAATTTTAAATGAGAATTAATTTATTTTTAAAGAAACACAACTTAAAATATGAAATTCAATTCAATTTTATATTTTTAATATTTGGAACAAATTTATAAATAAATTATTTTTATTCTTATTTTCTAAAATACTCCCAATATAATAAATATAATTAGAAAAAATAAAACAACTAAAATAATATATTTTATGTTTATAAAAAAGAAAAACATTAGAGAGAGAGAGAGAGGGGGTAGTAAAAGGAGAGAGGGAAAAAAAGTGTAGTAAAGAGAGATGAGAGAGAGAGAAAAGCGAAGAGAAAAGAGAGAGAAAAGAGAAGATGTAGAGAGAAGATGCCAAAAAATTAAATTGATCTTTAAACTTATTATACTATATTGTCAATTTAAGTTTTAATTTTTAATTGAAATTAATTGAACTTTTACTTTGAACTTTTGATTAATTAAATTATTAATTCGATTATTAAAAATTTATCAAATTCACAAAGTTAAAAGATCTAATTAATTTCTATTAAAATATAAAAGTTAAATTAATAATATAATATAATAAGTTCTAAGTTCAATTTTACTATTTTCCCTCAAATTAAAATGAAAAATTATTATTATTATTATTATTTTTAATTTAACTCTAAAGTATAATTGCAATTAAATTTTCAAATTATGATAGAACTGATAAAAATAAAGGGTCTAACTGCAAAACAAAAAATTTATGGTAAATTTATATATTAAGCCTTTTCTCTATTATGTTTTTCTATGAAAAACTTAAATAAAGTTATGCATACAAATTTATTGGTAAATCTAAAAATTGAGTTGATTTATGAATCTATAAACAAGTTGAAATTTCACCTATATTCAAGGTTGGCTCATTAGTCATATAAATGAGAAACTCGAATTATTTTCAACTCTATTAGATAAAAATATGAATTTAGCTATAGGATAAAGGACAATTATTAAATTTAATTTATAGTTCATAATGTATTTCCTCCCACTTTCCCCACTTTCATTCTTTCCTTATATAACTAATTATCTTCCAATATATAAAAATTTTATGTCGACTTGTAAAAAGGTTAAAAAAGAAAAGGTAAGGTGAAAGAGTAACATCTGGGAAAAATACACAATTTAGAATTTAAATTTTGGCCAAAAGTTTAATTTGAGTCACATAAATAAAAAAAAAAATCTAATTTTTATCTTTAACTCATTTTTTGGTTAATTGGATTAAACAGAAATTAGTGGTGAGACTTATTTATTTATATTTTTTAATTAATAAAAATATTAAAATTAAAAAAATAATATTTTTAATTAATAAAAATATTAAAATTTAAAAAATAAAAACTAAAAAAAGGAAATGAAACTCATACCCACGATGGGTTTCTTTAAAAACAACAACAATAACAAAATTTTCTTCTCAAATTTCTCTTCAAAATCTTCAAATTCAATAGATCCAAAACTCTCATTTGGATCCGTCATCTTCATCAAATAATGATTTCCTTGAATAAATATTTTATAATCTCCCTTCTTGTTCTTGGGCTGAGCTCAAATCTCCTTGGGACGTTAACCCAACTACAACCCTCAACATCGCCGCCAAACTCAGAGACTTATCGGACCAAACAACGCCACTGTCTACTTCGAAAAATGTTGGGTTTCATAATAATTTTGACGAGTTAGCAATTTTGGCTTCTAAGCTAAGACAGTACCAGATCAGTGGCAGCGGTGACGGAGTAGGAGTAAATGGTCTCAAAACGACATCGTTGATGGTTCATCCTTCATGCCTCCAACTCAGGTAAGTTTATTTAATCTTTTCAGTTTCTGCTTCTTCTTTTTTTTTCGTTTCCTAATTGAATTTTTGTTTTCAATTTCAAAGGAGGAAATGTGTCAGTGCAGGCACTGTATAATGGGTTTGGTAATGGATCTGTGCATGGTTTATGTTATTGCTCATGGAAATTGTGAAAGACAGTCATTGAAACTATAAGAATCAAATCCAGATCTGAATTTCTGAGTTTCTAGATCGAAAAATTTCCGAAAAAATTGTTAGGGCAAATTAAAAGAAAAATGGAGAAAAATGAAAAGAATTCCTGTTGGTTTTGAAATTTTTAGTGCTTTGGAATTAGTTCCTTTTAGTTTTGAAATTTATGGGTTAGATAGGAGAAGAAGAAAAAAAATCATAATAATTTTTTTTGTTATTGTCATCTTGTATGAGTTTCATTTTTTTTTATTTTTTTATTTTAATATTTTTATTAATTTTAATATTTTTTATTAATTAAAAAATATGAATAGATTTTATCACTAATCTCCGTTTAATTTAATTAATAGTCAAGCTCTTAATTGAATAAAAAGGAGTTCAAGAAAAAAATTGAACAATTTTTTATCTCCGTAATTCAAATCGAGCTTTTAACAAAATTTAATTTTTAAATAAGATATTTTTCCGTAACATCTGAAATAAAATATATAAAAAAAAAAAGCAGCAAAGGGCAAAAAAAAAAAAAAAAAAAAAAAATGAGGGGGGGGGGTGTGAAAAAGCACTGTCGGCTGACTGTGAAGCAACATTGAAATTCACGCATCTGAACAACCAAGAAAAAGTGGCCCAGTCTGTAGTCCCTTTCTTTTATTTTTCTTTTCCTATATACCACTATTCAATATTCACGTATAACGTACCTGACCTGACCTCCCCATAAACAACGCAACTAAGAAAAAGTGGCAGATCTAAGATTAGAAAACAGAAAAAAAAAAAAGATTGTTTTAGAAATGGACAACATAAATTTATCATCAAGTTTAGTGATGGAGTGCAAACTACTACATATCTATTTTAAATTTAGGGATGAGAAATACGAGTTTGAAACCGAATTAACTTGAGGGGAAAAAAAAGAAGCTATGAGTTGTGTGCAGAATGAGGATACCTATGTATACTGCAGCAGTGAACGCTACTTTTTCAATATATTTACATATATATACCTACTGATCATCATCAAAATGAATGTAAATTTGAATATGAACAATACCTGGTACATGCATTTAAGTTATGAATGAATGTGGGAGAGGTACATCGTACATTCACTCTATATCAGGAATGATAAAAGTTTTTAATTAGAGGACTCACTTCCAGCTAGAAAAATGGTGTTGGTTGGCCCCATCTCTCTACAATACAAGGCAATTACATTAATTCTTTGCTCTGCATAGCCTGTCTATATAAATGACAAGATTAAGTTTAACAATATCAATGAATAAAGGTGCCCTAAACAGTATTCAGAAATTAATAAATACAAAGCTTAGCTAGTCTCAAAAATTTGTCTAATGAAAGCTACATATACCTCATTCCTGCCTGGTTACAATAAAGAGCTTGACAAATAGGTCTTTTATTAAGGCTCTCCCAAAACTTGAAATTACAAAGAGTCTATTTGGTATGAATTTTATTATTATTTTCCAATTGTCGAAGAAATTGTATTATTAAAATACTTTTGTTTTTATTATTTGATATCTTAAAAGAGAAATAATGAACATAATAGGTGGCTGTCTTCTTTCATCAACCTATTTTTCAAAACATAAATTTTTAATATTGAAGAAAAAGTAAAATCCAGTATCAGATAGAACAAACAGGATAATTTTCTGTAACAGTTTTATCCTGCTTGACATATAAAGTGGCCTACGAATATTCATTTTCGTTTCATGTTGTTTATAAAGTACAAAAAGTATGATAAGAGAAAATGGAGAATAAATCAAATCAGTTCTACTCGAAAATGAAATAAACAGTTGAATGTGCATGATATGCAATATTTCAAATTTTTCAAGAGGCAATGAAGGAATAAGATGAGATGTGAATAAACTCTCTATATAAAAAATTTCTTTTAAATGAATCACTGCAAAAAAAAAAAAAAAAAAAAAAAAAAAAAAAAAAAAAAAAAAAAAAAAAA
>CANXYC010136562.1:0-15807 GCA_948193065.1 Aleurites moluccanus
GTCATCATATGGTTCTGGAAGTACAAAATCAGTAGAAACAGAAGAAGAAGATTGAAAAGGAAAAACTTGTTCATGAAATATGATGTTCCTAGAGATGAAAAGGGTATGAGAGGAAAGATCATATGCCTGAAATCCTTTAGTTCCATATTTAAAACCCAAGAATATACATTTTGTTGCTTTAACATTAAGTTTGGTTCTGTTTCTGGTTAGTGTGGAAGCAAAATAGAGACATCCAAAAACTTTTAGATTAGTAAGATCAGGTGGATGTCCATAGAGTTTTTCATATGGTATTTTGTTGTTAAGTAGTGGGGTAGGTATTCTGTTGATGAGATACACAACATGTGCTGCACAAAAAGTCCAAAATGAATTTGGTAAATAGCTTTGAAATTTTAATGCCCTTGCTACATTCATGATGTTTTGATATTTTCTCTCAATGATGCTGTTTTGTTGAGGGGTTTCCACACTACTGGTTTGATGTACAATTCCTTAGGATCCATAAAAATCAGGCATATGAAATTCAGATCCATTGTCTGACTTGATTATTTTAATTTTAGTACTAAATTGAGTTTGAACAAAGAAACAAAATTGCTGTAATAGCTTTCTGGTTTCAGATTTTGATTTCATAAAGGTAATCCATGTGAATCTTGAATTGTCATCAACAATAAAAAGGAAATAAGAGTGACCAGTGAATGATAGCTCAGCTGGTCCCCAAATATCAGCATGAATGAGACCAAAAATAGAAGTAGAGACAGAATTACTAATGGTGAAACGGAGTCTTTTTTGTTTAGCAAGAGGACAAATATTACAAATGAGTTTATCAGATACAGAAATATCATGATTGATACTATGAAAATCTTTAATTCTCTAATGAGATATATGACCTAAACGAAAATACCAAAGATCAAAAGAATTTTCAGAAGTACAAGTATTTACAGAAAGGATAAAAGGAATAACGAAAGGATGTTCTAGTTGATGTAGCCCACTGATCTGTCTAGCTAATCCAATCATTTCCATAGTTTGTAGATCCTGTATATAACATAATGTTGATTGAAAGACAAGAGAGCAGCTAGAATGTAAGGTAAGTTTGCTAATAGAAATGAAATTGTATGTGAATTGAGGTACATGTAACACATTTTGTAATATAAAGTTTTCAGTAAAGAACACTGTGCCTATATGAGAAACAAGAATTAGTTCATTATTAGGTAGTCTAACAAAATAGGTAGTTACAGGTTGATAAGTTTTGAATGAAGAAAGAGAGCAACATATGTGGTCTGTGGCACCGGTGTCCATAATCCATGTATTTTGGTTAGTTTGTAGAGATATAGATATACCGGAAGCAATATAGGAAATCTGACTTGACATACCAGAATGAGAAGATTGAGAAGAAGCATTGGAAGTGGATTGAGTAGGGTTTTGCATCTGGGTTGTGGTGAACATATTTGAGTGAGCTATTGAAATGTTAGAGGTATTTGACTGTGGTGTCTGCAATAATGAAATCAGTTGTTGGCATTGTTCTGGGGTAAAAGGAAAAGAGTTTGTAGGTGAAAGAGATATCATTGGTTGTTGTGGCATAATGGGAGGTGATTGACTTGGTTGAGCATTGAAGGAAGTTTGCCCAATCATATTAGCAGAATTGGAAGCTTAATCAGGATAAGAACCCAAAATTCCAGAAGAATCATTTTCATAATGATCATAACCATCATTATCAAACACACAGCCTTCTACTTGATTAACATTTGCCACAGGAGGCCTGAATCTTGGTCGAAAAGAAGGAGTAAACCCTTGAGGATAACCATGCTTTCGATAACACTTATCTATTGTATGTCCTGTATAACCACAGAATGTACACAAAGGCTTCTTGTAACCTGAATTGAAGAATCTTCTATTATGATAGAAGGTATTATTAGAATTGAAACCCACTGAGGTATTCACAAAATCATTAGATAGCTTGCTTGCAAAAGCTACTGTCTCATTTGTAGCATGCTTTTGGCTCATCAACTATCTCTCATATTGAACAACTAAAGAAAATACCCTGTTAATCTGTGGCAGAGGCTCCATCAACATTATCTGTGATCTCACAGTAGAAAAATTTTCATTTAGCCCTTTGAGAAACCTTATGATACAATCACTATCTTGATACTTCTTGATAAGATCAAAAGCACCACATTTACAAATAGGTTCACATGAACAAACAGGTAATGGTCTCATGTTAAATAATTCATCCCACAAGACTTTCATATTTGTATAATAATCTATTACCGTCTGTTTTCCTTGCTGATATGAGAAAATCTCCTGTTGAAGATCAGAAATTCTAAAAAAATAACCTTGAGAAAAACGATCTTTAAGGTCTTTCCAAACTTCATTTGCATTATCAAACCAAATTACACTCTGAGCAATTGAAGGAGAAACAACCTTAATAAGCCATGAAAGTACCATGGTATTACATCTCTGCCATGTTGAGAAAATTGGATCAGCAGAATTAGGAATTGGAATAGTTCCATCGATGAACTGAATCTTATTCTTAGATAGTAAAGCCATTCTCATCGATCTTGACCAAGAATGATAGTTGGAGCCTGTTAATAATAGGGAAACCAAAATTAGGGATAGATTCTCATTAGGATGTAGGTAATATGGACTCGAGAGCTGTTCTTCTGCCCTAGTAATAGAACCAGTATTCACACCTTGATTAGGCATTTTGAAGAGAAAAAAAATGAAATTCAACTAATTTAGGAAGAAAAGAATATGAGATTCAACTGGATTTAAGGAAGAAGAAGATATTAATGGCAATGAAATGCAGAAAATTTATGCTCTGCTGAAGAAAAGAAACTGGGTTATGAAAATGAGAAAATTTGTTTTGATACCATGTGAAAATAATCGAGCTAAAATTAATAGGCTGAAAATATGAATTGCTCTTTTAAATTTTTCTGTATGTACAAGTCTATTTTATAGAGTACTAAAATAACAAACTCAGTTATTAATTTACAACTAATTATCTAACAATTAAACAGATAAAATGTCATATAGTTTTTATACTTTTCATTTTATATTTAGCAATCTAATTATCATATTGTGTAATTTTTTGTGGATTAACATTAAATAAGCTAATAGTGCAAATTATAATAGACGATAAAGAAATAGGCAACCTAAAATTTTATATTAATTATTTAGTTTACATATATTTTTTTAATAAATATTATAATTTTCACAATTTAACTTTGCAATAAGTCTATTATTATTTATTATTTTTTTGAAAAAAATTACATAGATTTACATATAAATTTAGATTGTATAATTTTTTTCAAAAAATTTTAATTCTCAATTAATTTTGCAATTAAATTATATATGTTTTATTTGTCAAATATAATGTATATTTTTTATTGTCATGAAAGTTTTTTTTTTCTTTTGATAATTTTTCATGTTTTAGTGACAATATTTATTGGCACCGATTAAGTGATTTCTTGTAGTTTATATTGAAACAAAATCAGTTGTAAAAATTTCAGAAATTTATCAAAATTTCAATGCAAGAAAGTTTGCAGGGACGCAAATCATGTTTAACAATTGTATAGAAACTAGAAAGTGTTTCATTTATGAGAATGAATAGACTTCAAAATTGATAATTTAAAATAGATCTTGACACTATCAATTAATTATGGATTAAGGATTTAATAAACAATGATATTGCGATTAAATTTTATAAAACTGGAAAAAAAAAAAAAATTCATGTCAAATATAAGTTATTTATATATTATGCTGTATTATTTTATATGTGATAATAGATTTTAAATATTTTATATTTATTTTATTTAAATTTCATATGTGATATTTTAAATTTATAATGTCCATTTTATTATTAAATTTCTAAATACTATATATATGAATTATTTACATTTATAAAAATTTCTAAATTAGCAAAAACTTATTTTTAAAGTGATATGAATTCAGTTCAAAATTTTTTCATGATCATCAATATAGTGTTTCACTCAAAATTCAAATACAATTTGCAGTGATATGATTTGATTCATCTAAAAAAAAAAATAGTTAAAATAACTCGATTTTAAAATGACCGAATATGATTTGACTCAGTTGCCACCTCTAAAAACTACGCATATAAAATATTACCCATGTTTTGCTGCTCAACCTTTTCTCTCTCTCTTTTTTTTTTTTTTTAAAAAAAGTAGTTGTTCAGCCTTTTCAAATGAACAAAATGAAACAAAAGAGTCTTAAAAAAAAGAAGAAGAAGGAAAGCAACAAAGAAAGAGGAGGGATTTGGCAAAATGAGAGCATTTGCAGTAAGTTTTGAACAAAATTGAATATTTGCATAACTAGAAAGGTCTAGGCATTATTTTCATCAACATTAGTAGATTTGTAAGAAAGAAGTGCCTCTTTCAAATCACTTTTACTATTCTTCTTCTGTAAAGAATCATCAACTAGCACTTGTACAATTCTTGATTCATCATTTGGTAGCTTTACATGCATATCCTTTTTTATTTCTTCATAGTCTTTGGCTTTACCCCATAGCACCACATATAGACCAATTATCACAACCACAGCACCAATGAAGCTGAGAAATTAAAACAAGGAAATAAGTAAAATTTTTTATAGCTATTTTTTTTTTATCATATATATAGCAATCTAAGATTGGAATTAACCGTATTAATTAATTAATTACCTCCCTAAATATGTCTTCTCACGTAGAAATATAGCAGCTAATATGGTAACTATAACTGTGCATAAAGGATTGAACATTGCAGAAAAAAGTGGACCTCTTTGAGAAATGCACCAAGCTTGGCCAAAGAAGGACACAGCCAGTCCAGCTCCCTACTTGCATGATAAATAATGAAAAATTAAATCTGTATAAATCCCAAGTTAGAAATAACACAATATGAGAAATTAAAAAAGAAGGGTATTTGAATTTAATATTATATTTGATTTTTTTAATGATTTTCACTCGAAATGTAAATATAATTTTATATTCATTTCAAATACACATCTATACAAATGGACTCACCCCAAATAAACAACAACCAATTTCAAGATATGAATTTAATTTCCAATCTGAAAGATCTTTTTCAACAGAAAGAGAAATTGCTGCAGATTCTATTGTAGCCAAGAAGCCCATCCAAGAAGATGAATAAAAGTGGTTTGGACAAGTTGCTGAAATTGGGACCTATTAGAAAATTGAAACAGATTTATTTATTAGTCAAAATAATCATAGCCTAAAAAATTAATTAAAAATGGGATTTACCTGCAAAATCATCCACACTGACCAGAAAAAACTGCCTCCAAAGAGAAGTAAACAACCCAGTAACCAGTTATGTCCTTCAGGGCTGAAGAAAGATTTTGGTGGCAGCAATTCTGTGTTTATAAGTTTAGGACCTTTCAGTAATGCCATAGAAATGGCTCCACTCACACACAAACTTGTCCCTACAATCTTTGCCAGACTTCTCAAGCTTTGGAATTTTATTTTCTCCAATCTGACAAGTTGAATTAATATTCATAAATTTGTATTTATTAGGGTAAAATGAATAAGTTTCATTTATATCAAATATAAAAATATGAAATTCAAATAAAATTTTGTGAAATAGTCTAAATTTTTTTTTTTACCCCAATATGGTTGCCATTATGAAGGTGATAGCAGGGATCAAATTAGTCATTGCACTTGCTGCAGTTGAAGAGGTTAGGTACAGGCCTTCAAAGTATGCATTTTGATTAGCTGTTATGCTGCAATTCAAATAGAAATTGCAATACTAAATTTATAAACTCAATGAAAAACAAAAAAAGCCAATTGGGATTTTTGTTCAATTAGTACATCTGCAAGTATTTATTCGCAAGTTCGAAGCTCAGATCCTCAAATAACAGTATTCAACTTAGTATTAATCTTAAAATTAATTGAGATCCGTTATATTGATTATTTGTTTATAATCTAAAAGATAAACATAATGCATACCCAATAAGAGAGGCAAGAAATATCCAAACAAAGCTCCTCAATCCCAAAGAAGACCTACATGAACTTTTCCTGCACAAGAAACAAGATTGAGAAAGATCGGCATGCCATAAACAAAGAGATAGGGAGATTTTTTTGTGTGAGCAGTACATGTACCTTGCTGAAAGAAAAGCTAGAGGTGCCATTATTAAAGTTGCTATGCCTTGCCTGTACACTATAAAGACCCTTGGATTTAGTCCTTGTAAAAGAGCAGCTCTAGTGAAGAGAGCAACTCCTGCATAAATGAATTGTAAACCAATCATTACCATTAATGGCTTACAATCATCAAATATAGCCATTTTTCTCCTACAAAAATGTTTTCCCTAGCGAATGCTACTGCAATATCCTGATACCCTATAAATGTTTAAGCAACCACGGCATATATAGCCCCAATTGGTTATGAAGTTGTCACTAGGGTGTACATGCTCCAGTTTGATATACCGTTTTAATAAAATTTCCAGAACTTATTATAAAATGAAGCGGCCAGCAAAGTTGTTCAAAGAAAGAAAAGTATAATTTCAGAGAAATTGATCTGTTGATAAAATTAATATTTGTCTCAAAATAATAAAATAGAGACTTAAATATATCCCATAAACCCTAAAATAATTTAAGGAAATAAAATAAAACAAATTTAAACAGTACATTACAAAAATCTGAAAATTAGATCCAAATTAAAAATAATCCAAAAATGATCTAAATGACTGATTTTGGAGATCCAAACTATTTATTTGGACTTGGCAGGATGATTTTTTTTTTTTTTATATATATATAAAAAATATACTTTATAATTTATCTTGTATTATATGTTATCATTTTGTATTTGTCTCGTAAAATATATTAATTAGTGTCTCCTTTTGAATTTATATAGTTTCAAACGATTTCAAAACTTATAATTAACACTCTCTGTATCAGAAAAAAATATTTTAAACTGGAATTTTAAAATTAAATTAAATTAATTTAATTATATTAAATATTTTAATTTAATGTTGAAAAATAAATCTAAGTGTGTGAATATTAAATTTATTATAATCTAATTAATTTCGTGTAAGATATATTATAATATTAATTTACTTATAAATTTATGTATATACCAACTCATGAATTTTAATAATTAATTCAGTTTCCAATTGTCGAAATTGATTATGTTAGAGCTATTATATTAACATTAAAAGTATCCGACAATGGTAAATATATATTTTGGAAACACCAAATAATTTTATCTACTTAAGGGACAAATTGGAGACAAGTAACATGACTAGCAATGTTGATCTAGCAAGGCTTTGACTGGTGGAGAGATGTGATAGACAAAACATGAGTACTACTACTAATAATAAAAGAACACCATCTCAGGAAGAGACAGCAGCCGCATGCTTGGAAAAAGAAAATTGTGGTTGATATTATCTTTATTTATTTATTTTTTCTTTTTAGCGAGTCTTGGTTCAATAAACTGGATTAAACATAACTTTATTATTTCACCCCAAAAAAACAAGCAATTATGAAATTACTCAATATAATTTAAAATATTTAGAACTCATTTCCAAACTAATATTATATTATTTTCACCCTCTCCACTAATGAAATATTAAATTTGTTGAACCAAGTGATTTTTAGATCCAATCAAAAAGCATATATTTTTCTCATATATGAATTTCTTAATTTTTACTCAAATAATCAAAACATATATATATTTTTTCTTTAATGTGATAATGTTGTATATGGCTCATACCAAAATAAAGGGATAGATGTTGGAGCGGAGCGGAGTGAGCGAACAGAGTGGAGCGACAACATCTGTTCAATTGGAGAATATTTTAGTTGTGTGCAGGTTCGATTAGTGGGTTGGGGGTGTGAGGGCAACGCCCCCGCAATATGATACATGATAATTATATAAATGTACCATGGGTTATATATATATATATATATATATATATATATATATATATATATATAAACCTAGAGTTTTTTATCTCTCTGAATAATAATACTTTAGCCGTTCTGCTCCCGAGGAAGTAGCACATTGCCGAATCTTGTTAATTCTTGTGTTTTTTATCTTACTGTTTTGCTTGATCGTTTTTATTCTTGTTTCTATAGCCTGTTTCTCAACATATAAGAAATATATTATAATAAATTAATAATTCAATAGTCGAAACAATATTAATTTATAATGTATAAAATTAAAAATTCACATTGTCACATTTTATTAAAAAAATAAATTGAAATGAAAATACATATGATATGAATTATTCTATTTAAAAAAATTTATTAATTTATAAATTTTTTTTTATTTAATTCATTTAAATTTATTTTTTATTTTATTTTAATTTGTCTAAATTTAATTTTTTATATGAAAAAGTTTTTCAGCCTACTTGTGATTAATTTATTGAGTTCGTAATAAGCTTAAAAAGTAATTTATAATATTATATTCTTTCTTGATATAATACTAAAAACTTGAAGACTCAGATAGAAAATCCCAAATAAATTAATTGTGCGATTCGGCGTAATCGAGTGTGATGCGATTGACATGTTTTATTTTATTTTATTTATTTGTGTAAGAAGTGAGAGATGGGAGTTTGGAACGTGCTGTTGGGGTGAAGAGGATTGGCACTGACAGGCCTTTGAGTTTGATTATTGGAGTTATCCTCTTAATGATAAGGTGCTCTTGATTTGTTCTGTATATTTTATTCTACTACGTGATTGGTTTTGCTTTCTATCCTGTTTCTCTTTGATAAAGCTTACATTTGTTTTGTCATGGTTAGGCTGGCATTTCTTTGTTGGAAGGCTGGCATTTCTTTTTTGGAAATTTATTCAATCCACCTTCAATAAAAAAAAAAAAAAAAAAAAAAAAAAGGTGATTAATGTTGAAAAATAATCTATATTGAGTAAATAAAAATTATAAATTGATGGATGTTAAACATAATATCTTTAATTAGTTTATATGTACAAATTTATAAATTTTAATATGATATCACAATTTTATATCAAATAGATATGATGTTTTAATTGGTTAGATCATGGAGCCTGAACTTGACTTTTTTAAATGAAATAAATTTTTGTATACATTAATCTTGAAACTCTTATTCAAATTTTATAATTAGATTGATAATAATACGACTCTATAGTTTTAATATAATATTATAATTTTATGTTCAAATATATTTAATATTAAATCAAATTTTATAATTATATTATAATATTAAAATTTCATGTTGAAATAGAAATGATCTTAGGATGAATCCTAGAATTTATGTTAGCCTAGAACATTTTGATTGAGCTAGATTTTATTGGACTATTTTGATTGGATTGGATCTTCGGAGGTTGTCTTGACCATTTTAATGGGAATGGATTTTGGAGGTTTGAATCTCGCGACTCATATTCAAATTTTATAACTAGACGAATGAGAATGCAAGTTCAGATTCAAGGGAGGAAATTATTTTGATGTATCGTGTCCTATTAATATATATAATAAACAAATTGAGTTCAACTATGAACCATTGAAAAGGTATTGAGAAACTCGACCCCATTAAAACACACATGCCAAGCATGAAAGAAGGCATCGAAACAACATAAACACTATGTATAATAAGTTACACATCTATATACTAATCATCAAAGCAAAATAAATAACATAGTTCACATTTACAAACACTAATTCAAGTTAATCTTTCTCAATGAAAAGTAATTGAGAGTAGAAACAGAAGTGAAGTTTGTTATTTATACACTCTATTCTAAATATAATAAAAAGATTCATCAGATAAAAGAGGTTCTTCTATATCTGCTTTACAACTGGTTTCATCTTTCAAGAGATTCGTAGTTTGCTTTTGATCAATTCCCAGCTTGGGATCTATTTCTTCTTCTTCATTATTCTTTCTAAAATCCTTGGCCTTGCCCCATAGCACAATATATAAACCAATTATAACACCAACTGCACCTAACAAGCTGAAATGAAACAGAAAGGAGAGATCGATTTAAATGCCGATTGCCAACAAAATATAAAAGGAAATGAACTAAATTATGTAATATATCTTGAAATTTTTATTTTTTTTATCTTCTCTTCAATTGCATTTTGTACAAATCTATTTTCAATTTCAGTATTATGCTAGCATGGGTACACACCTCCATTTAAACATGTTCGTGGATCCAATAACAAATCTCAATTTATAAAAAAAGTTGCGGATGAAATAGATCAAAATTTTTTAATTCAAAGCCGATTCATAAACATGATTTACCCAAAAATAGATTTAGGTTGAGGTAAGAGGACACCTGTCACTCTTGATTTTTAAATTTTTAAAGTAAAATTATTATTTAGTTGTTAAAATTTATAAATTTTAAAAAATTATCCTTATATTTTGAAAAATTAACTTTTTAGATCCTAATAAAATACAATTCAATCTCATTTTCTTTTATTTTTCTTTTTTGCCCCTTAATTTTTAAATTTTTTAAGATAGTAAAATTTTTAAATTTTTTAAGATAAATTACTATTTAATCTGTGAGATTTAGTAACATTAATAAAATAGTCATTTTATTTTAAAAAATTATTTTTTTAATCCCTAATAAAATATTACTTATTCCCATTTTCTTTCACTTTTTTCTTTTCCTTCATTTTTTTTATTTTCTTTTCAATTTTATTTAGTTTTTTTTTTTATTTTTTTTCAATAATATTATAATGACTTTTGATTATTTCTAACTAAAATATATATATGTTTGATGCTTTTTATTATTTTTATTTTTTAAATAAATTTATTTCATTATCGTATTAATTCTTTTTAAAATTTATACATACTTCTCTATATGTGAGGAGTACTCCATTCCAAAAAATCATGCATTCAGTCTCTAAAATTACCTTAAATTTTATTTAACAAAAGTGTTAAGAAAATAAACCATTCCGGTGTTTTCACCTATTAGTTTCAAAATATTTTTTTTGACTTATAAAAAATTCAAAAAATAACAGTTATATGGAAACCTTTCAAAATATATTATTTCAAAAAATTACAGTTATATGTAAACCTTTCAAAATATATTATTTTACCCTGATTTTAAAAGTCATTATTTTTTGCAATTGAGAAGGGATTGATGGACGGTTATAATAAAAATGAGTTTTTGAGTGGTTAGAAAATATTATACTTATATAGAATTAATCTTCACTTCAATTTTGATTATATGGCTATAATTGTGACTAAAGTTTCTGTACTAGATTAAAATTTTGGAAAGCATATAAAGTTCATATTAATTTGCAAGACAAAAAGAAAAGAAATCTTGGAGAGGAGGCTAATTAGTAATTACCTTCCAATATAAATCTCTTCATGGAGAAACAAAGCAGCTAAAACAGTGACAATAACAGTGCAAAGAGGATTGAACATTGCAGAAAAGAGTGGACCTCTTTGTGAAATGCACCATGCTTGAAGAAAGAAGGAGACTCCAGATCCTATAATTCCCTGTTTAAATCATAAATTTTGGCCTTAGAAGAGGTAAATAATTAAGAAATAAAACAAAGATAACTTTCTTGAGAACTTTTATATCCATTGGCGGATTAGCCTCTAAATTATGAGAGGTGATGCAAATTCTTTGAAAAAGTTTAGGAGGTAAAAGTTAATTTATTTTAAATCTTGGGTTACTTTGCAATATATTCTTAAGATTTTTCTAAATTCTCTAGGACTATTATCACCCTACCCTCCAAGAATCCACCACTGTTTATAACAAAACCAAAAATATAAAATTTATACATACTGCAAATAAGCAACAAGTGAGTTCTAGATATGAATGAAGCTTCCATGCACTAATATCTCGCTCTAAGAATATTGTAACAATTGCTGACTGAATTGTTGCCAAGAAACACATCCATGCTGATAAAGATAGGTGGTCAGGGTAGCTTTCTGTAACAGGAACCTGTTAAAATTTGAGATACATATCATAATTAGATTCTGATTGGAGTTCAAACCTGGAATAAAGAGAGCTTTGATTAATTTAGATAGGAATATATATACCTGCAAAATCAGCCAAAATGACCAGCAACAAGCACTTCCAAAGAGAAATAGACAACCTAGCAACCAATTCTCTCCATCAAAAATTGATGTGTTGATTATTTTTGGTCCTCTAAGCAATACCATTGAAATGGCTCCACCAACACACACTAATGTTCCTACTAATTTTGCTACACTTCTGAAGCATCTAAGATGAATCTTCTCTAATCTGCTCAATTAGAAAGAGGAAAACCGTCATTAATGTTTTTGGGACATATAGATTAAGGTTAAAATTTTTGTTTGAAAAGACTCTATTACATTGGGAGTATACATCCGACCAAAATGAGATCACCTGCTAGGCTTATTAGATGAATTTTATTATTATTATTTTTATAGAATAATGTTTTGTTATTAATATATAGTTGAAGAATAAGTGATCATAAAATCAATTATAATAATATTGAATTTATTGTCACAACATTAAGATGATATATTGCGAATTCAAATCCCAGTAAGGATTTAAGCCCAGTTTGGCACAGCTTATGAAAATAGTTTTTCTTACGGAGAAAAGTTATTTTTCTAAAAGTGATATGTTTAAAAATAATTAATTATATGTTTGTGTTTGGTAAAATATAATTTAAAAACTGCTTATAAACTCATAAGGATATTTTTGTCTATTAATTTTTTAAAATTAGCTACGCGTTTAATCTAAAATTCAGCTTTCCTGAAAAGCTCCAATTTCCAACTTATCCAAAAAGTTAAATTTTAGCTATTTAGATAATTACTTTTATTAATTTTGATATTTACCAAACACTATAAACTGAGCTAAAATCAGCTTCTCACCTAAAAAAACTGCTTTTTCCTCTCCATAAGCTGTGCCAAACGGCGCATTAATTAACTTAAAAGAAAATTATGTGATTAATTACCCGATAGCGGCTGCCATTAAAAATGTGATTGCTGGGACCAGATTACCCATTGCACTTGCCATTGATGATGATGCTAAATATAGACCTTGAAAGTACACATTCTGGTTGATGGTTACACTAGCAATAGTTAATTAAACTTATTAGTAATTAATTACCATCTTATATAATTAACTTGGACAAGAAAATAACAATTAAATTGAAATTAACAAATACCCAATAAGTGAAGCCAAACATATCAAAGAAAAGCTCTTTAATGGCAAACAACAAGTTCCACCTGATTTTCTCCTGCCAAAAAAAAATCAATTTTTAATTAGAGAAAGTAATAACACTAATAATTTTTATGTGTGTCAGAGATAAATAGAAGACTATATTGTAAACCATAGTAAATAATACCTTGAGAAATAAGCTATAGGTGCAATGACCAAAGTTGCTATGGCTTGTCTGTAGACAACAAAGACTCTAGGACTCATACCCTGTACAAGGGCAGCTCTAGAAAAAAGAGCAAGTCCTGCAAAACAGAATTGAAGCCCAATCATGGTCATTTCAGGCTTGTAATCATCTAAACCACCCATTTCTTTTTTTCTCCGTTGTGTAAAGGGTGATGAGAATTAAAGAGGCTCCACATTGACAAATTATTATTAAGGGACATATATATATAATGGGAAATTAACACATGATCACACAAGGTTTGTCATGATGGTAAAACTCAAAATGAGACTCGACTTCTTAGAAGTTTCGTGCTCTGTCTGTGCATCTGTGGGTGTCACATGTAAGTTTGTACACCTTGTCAAGTTCAAATTTATCGTGTAGCAATTAGATAAACTCATTTGATACTATTCGGATTTTTTTTGTTGTATTTGGAATCACATCTTTTGTTTTATATTTTTGTGTGTCACGTCATCTTTTTTATTAAAATATTTTGATAATTAAATTTTTTTTATTAATAATGTGGCTCACAAAAAAAATACATAAAACAAAATATAAAATATCAATAATCATTAATTTTTATTTTAAAAAATTTTAATTTCTTCTCTTATGTTTCTTTCTTTCTCAATACATCAAAATTTATTAAGAAAAGAAAATTATCAAAATTAATAAATCTCCAACATACATTACAAAACAAAAACTTCATATAGTAAGCTACCATCTTTTTTGCACAATAATATATAATCTTATATTAAATATTATTTGAACTTTGAAAACAGTGGCAAAATCAGAAATTTAAGTGAGAAAAAGCAAAAATTCATCTCATCGATAAATAATATATAATATAAAATATGAAATATTTTGAAACATATAATTCATTATGATAAATATTACATAATTTATTATTATATTTCATTAGGAAATATAATAATATATAAATATACTGCTGGTGGTGGTGGAGGAACCACTGGAGCAACTGGAACTACTGGTACTGGAGGTACCTGTTGCTCTCTTTGCTATGTAATGAACTTAACTAAAACCTCATAATTTCTCTGCAACTGATCCAATCGTTGAGCCATACCAACCACATCTACCTGTGGCTCTGAAGGAACCTCCTCACCTCCCACTCTACCCACTGAACCCTCCTCAAAAGGCAATTCTCGCCTATAACGACCTCTACCACGTCCTCTACCTAGTCCATGACCACGTCTCAGAGGCATCGCTGAGCTGATAAGGAAAACATAGTAACTTTAGACTCATAACACAAGTTTAACACATATTTATTCCAAATAATACATAACATGACGAAACAGAATTCTATGCTCCATAGTTATCTTAATCAGACATTCATGCTAGAAAACTTACACATCTATCTATCTACCTTATGGTTGAGAAACCTATAGTTTTGATACCACCTCTGTCATACTCCAAAACCACCGGAGCGACGGTCCTAGGGCAATGGTAGGTATAAGGCCACCGTACACCCGTAGAACCCTTAACTTACCTGGATCAAACAAACAACACATACTTGCATCATGCTAAACATCCATATCTTATATATCTCATCAACCCGATATGACATTTTCTCTTGTTCTTTACCAATCAAAAGATAATTCTAACATCAATATAGAACAAGGAAAAGTCTACAATGCCATCTATGGCAACAAAAAAATAAGCAACATCACACACATCTACGGAGCTTCTAAGAGTATACTTCTCAAAGATATATATATATATAATTCAGTTATTATCCAAAAATATTATATAAAAGAGTCTTCTTGTGGAGAAGGAAATCAAGAAGCTCTGTCTTCAAGATTAACTCTCTCTCGAGCTAAGCTAGAACCTGAAATCCACAGAAGAGTGGTAAGCCTTCAACTCAGTAAGATGTGAACAATCAGAATGAATAACATATATAGAATACTTAAATAGCAAATCTTGAACATGTACCAGGGAACTAGAAAGAAATTTTAACATATATACATTAATTTCATAAGTGCTTACAAATGGTAGCACTATCCAATCATTTCATAATACATATATGAATATCAAATCATGATTATTTTTAAGAACATAAATGCCTATAAAGAATGACATTATCAAATAAATATAACATAGAACTGATATCATATCATAACGTTTGGGTAGCCTTGCTACCTTCACGTGGCACATATGCTTGCATAAACATATGCCTAGAGCTCGTGATTCCCTTTAGGTGAAACACTGATACTATACCCTATCAGCCAGGTTTCCTTTGTACACATTGGACCAATGAATTAACTCTCATTAGGAAAAGCATTCTATAATATATGTTTCGTGATATACATATCAAGTATTGGTTCAACAATAATTAAAAGTGATCAAGAGATCACAACATATAAATAACATATCATATTATGCATAACAAAGGCTTATTAATGAACTTAGTCCAAGGAAAATAACCAAGTCATTATCAACATTCAAAGATTCTATTTAAGGAGGGTTTCAATAAATTGAATTCATAAATAACATATATATATAT
>CANXYC010136582.1:0-18507 GCA_948193065.1 Aleurites moluccanus
GGAAGAATGAGTCAAGAAGCTTGATCTTCTCTACTAGCTCCCTCACGAGCTACACTACCACCTGAAATTCACAGAAGAGGAGTAAGCCTTCAACTCAGTAAGATATGAATATGCAATATGAAGGAAACAAACATACATATATACATATTAATCCAAAGGAAATATCAATTCCAAGAACATGGGTAGGAATCATCAAGTGGTTAGGCTTACAAGAAACAGAAGTGCTCACAATTGAATAGAACTATCAAATATCGTAGTAGAACTGCAGAGTGCATCGATTGCCATGCTACTTATCACAACAGAGCACATCAGTAGTCCTTTCTACCTTATCGCAAATGCATGCTTGGCCAGGCATACGCCTAGAGCTCGTGGTCCCCTTTAGGTGGAACACTGGTACAATAACCCTACTAGCTAGGTTCCCAAAGTGCACGATGGACTAATGAATTTACTCTCATTGGGAAGAGCATTCTATCCACAGGGTCATAAGGTCACAATCTCATAAGAAACATATTGATCACAAGACCATCAACATATATCATAATTTCAATCAAGTTTACAAGTAGGAATTATGTGAACTTGATCCAAGAAGATTGACCAAGTCACTCACATTATATATATATATATATATATATATATATATATACATGTACATGGTAATCTCACAAACAAGTAGTAAATTTCAGTTTTAGGATATCATAAAATCTTCAATTAATAGCTCAATAATATAATATCAAGTATACAAGAATCATGTGGTTTAGCATTATGAATATTCGGTCATATCAATTTCAAAGAAGAAATAAGCAAGTGCAATGTTCATACTTACCTTAACGTAATTTTCTTCTTAAATTTCCTTTAATAATTTGCACAACTCCAATCTCTTCAATTACTTTGATTTTTCTCCTCCTAAGAAAATTCCCCAAACATTCAAAAATTAGGGTTTCCTTAATCAATAATATTCAGCATGATTCCTTAATAAGTAACCATCTTAAGTCTCTACTCTTAATTCCCAATCATTAATTTATTCATTTCTTAAAGAAAAATCTGCATTTAATTCGGATTTACTGTTCATGCTACTATTCATGATAGTTTATTAATCCTGATTCTTCCAACATTAATTACAATGTATAACCTTAAAATGCTTGCAATAAATTCCTTACACCCATAATTATTTATTCTAACTGCCATACTTAATTAATCTAAAAGAAAAATAAAATTTGAAGAAATTTACCTTATTTCTCCAAAAACTGACTTTCCTGAAATATTCTGCTTGAATTTGACAATTTCTGCCTTCAAATATTCTAATCTAGAGATTTAATGCATAAATTTTGAATATTAATGCCTTAAACAAGAAATGGAACAATTCTGGAAAAGATGGAAGAAGAACGAAGAAAGAAGAAATAAAATCGTGGATAAAACGCTACTGGACGCTGGTTTAAATAGGCCACTGCCCAAAATCCCGCTCGCCAGCTCACATTTCCCAACTCGCTAATCTACTTCGGCAATGCTATCTCGCATAAGCCAACTCGCCAATCCCACTGAGCATATGCCACCTCGCATATGTTACCTCGCCAAATTCTCCTGTCGAACTCCTCCTTGCATATGTCGCCTCGCACATGCTGCCTTGGCAATGCCTCTTCGTGTAATGCCACCTCATTTATTCCTCTTCGCTAAATGCTACTCGTGAACTGCCACTTCGTACATTCCCTCTTCGCTAAACCTTGCTCGTGAACTACCACTTTGCATAATGCCTCTTCGCCAAATACCTCTTCGCGAACTTCCTCCTCGCATATGCCTCTTTGCCAATTGCTACCTCGACAATCTCTTTTCCCCACTTAGCTAGCTCGTATTGCCGGCTCGCAAATACCACCTCGCATTTGTCGGCTCGCTAACACCAATCTCTGCTGAATTGAAACCTTTCCTGTACAACTTACACTTAACCAGCTCGCAAATGAGCTACAAATATCCAAACTTCCTGATTCTTTTTGCCACTTAAAATAAACATGCAGGGGCTCAACATATCCAAAAATCAAATTCCAAAGGCAACTATACAAACCATGGTGACTCTCCAAAATTTACCCAGACTTACTGCCTAAAATTCATCCGAACAAACCTGAGAAATTCTACCCTCCACTGAGTTATACTTATCCAAAATTCCTGAAATTTTACAGACAACAACATAACACATAAAGGAACATTTTTCATGTTTACACCTTTGGCTCAAACTATCTCAGTCATTCCCAGAAATTTCAAACAGACACAAACTTCCTGCATAAATGCTAAAACCATTTCACAGAATTAAAGATGAAACATAAATCCACAACTTCTATGTTTTACACTTGACCAAATTATTTCTTTAGGATTAAGTAATCAGTCTCAAAAAATCCTACAACTAGAATTTTCTGCATTCCTCAAACATTCATTTTCTCTATTAATTAAATTCTTTAAACATACAATAAATAAAATACAATAAAATGGCAGATATTACAAGCATAAGACTGATAAGGTCTTATGGCTAGGACCATAACCCTTCCAAGCTAGAGCATCAGTAATATAATGTGCACATTACCGACAGTATGTACCTACTACCCTGTCAGAGCGACAGCTCTGTCAAGCCATATTAAGGTCAATATAAAAGTGAAACATATCAATGGACACCAATAAGCAACAATGCTATCATCAATGACAATAATCTCAATATCATTCAAATCAAGTAGCAATTGAATCAATGGCATTGCAATATACGGTATACAATCAATGATAATCGGTTTGGTAAACAACAAAGGTATGGAACAAAGGTTAGTTATACAAAGGAAATCGGTAGGCCAATTGGCATGCCAATGTTGCTGGCAATGATGGCATTCAAATGGTAGGCCTATGGAAGAAAAAATACAATAGGACAATAGCAAAACAACTAGTCATTTTATCAAATACTTGGTGGGCAACATCGAATGGGCAAATTGGCTAGGTTTTGGTGCATGGTTATCAAAGCCCATTTAATAAACAATCAAGCCACATTGTCAACAACACAATAAGCAACAAATATACAATTGGAAACAACATTAAATGGATCAAAATGGCTATGAAATACAAAGGAAAAACAAAGCAAAATCAAGGCAATGAATAATAAAGGCCATTCGGTCAAAATATGACTTTCACAATAGGTTTCCAATTTCAATTCTAAGGCAATAGGCATGGTAAATGATGCACATAAAACTCACCTAAAGCTTCCAATTGCTTTGAAAAATTGATTTCCACCAATTTTCTTCAAAGGAGGCAATATAGGTGTCACGACCCGTTTCCGGATCGCAACGGTCCTAGGGCACGGGAGATGCTAATGGTGACCAGCACCCGTAGAACCTAGTATCACATGCACAATCTATAAACCATAATATATTATCCATTTTAATTAGTTACCATCCATTCTATTATTCTGTCATTCATTCTGTAATTTACTCCAAATGGTTGTAACAATCCATATACCATATCATATATGCATCATATAACTCATATATCATCAAGTACCATATATACATGTTCATTTCCTAGCTAACCCATACATACCCCATGGAGCAGCTAGATTATGAACATCAAAATATAGAAATACAGAAACATCGAAAAATATACATCAGATGACTGTAGTAGAAATCCTCGGATAATAGATGATGGGATTCTGTAGCCTACTCCTCTCCTGAAATGGTTAAACAATGAAAAGGTGAGTATATAAGATACTCAGTGAATCTATATGCATCATAAGTCAAATTAGGATGCGACAATAACATATATGATAAAGGAACAATGGAACAATATCAATCATGTAGATTTATAGAATAAGTATCAGAAATCGATATGAATATCAATGGTCATATCAAGTCATGGAATCATATGGTAAGACAGATATAGGGCCCTGAAACACGTAGACTATGTGTAATCACACAGTCGATCACATATCAAGTAGGGATAAGACTGATCAGGTCCTATGGCTGGGACCAATAACCCTTCCCAGCTAGGGCATCTATACCAATGTGTACATTGCTGACAGTATGTACCCACTACCCTGTCGGAGCGGCAGCTCTGTCAAACCACATTTAGGTCAATATAAATGAGTATCATATCAAAAGATACCATTATGCAATAATGGCATCATCACTGTCAATAAACTCAATTTTTAAAAATCAAATAGTATTTGAATCAAAGGAATTGCAAGATATAATATACAAGCAAGGATAAAGGTTATGGTAAACAACAAAGGTATGGAACAAAGGTTGGTTCGGTAAGGAAAATCGGTAGGCCAATTGGTATGCCAATGTCACTGGTGACAATGGCATTCAAATGGTAGGCCTATGGAATGCAAACAATAGGCCAAAGGCAAATGAACTAGGCATTTCATCAAACATTTGGTGGGCATAGAATGGCAAGCCAATAGGTTAGGTTTAGGTGCAAAATTGACTTGCCCAATTCAACAAACATCAAACCACATTGGCAATGATAACATAGGTATCAAAGAAACAACATTAAACAACATCAAAATGGATCAAATTGGCTATGGAATTATAAAGAAAAACAAGCAAAAATACAAAGAGTGAATAGTGTTAGGTGGTTCGGCCAAACATGCACTTTTACCATAGGTTTCCAAATTCAATTTTAACATATTTGGCATGTTATTAGATGCATATTAGACTCACCTAAACTTCTAAATAGCCTTGGAAACAAGCTCTCCATCGAATTCCTCCAAATGCACCAAATAGCACAATTTTTTTATAACTTGTGTTCTACACCAAACAATCCATTAATTAGTTACCTATTCACATCCAATTAACTTATTCTAACATCAATTAACATAATCTAACACTAAATCATTAAACCCTTTCTTACCACTTCAATATAGCAAGGAAAATTGGTCATTCCTATCAATTAGCATCAATTGATGCAATCTAACTACAAACCCATCAAATTCAACCTAAATAACATCTAATTAATCAATAAAATCAAACAAAACACATCCTTACCTAAATGGAGGGTAGTGGCCGAAACCTCTCTTTCAAACAATCCTTGAATTCCTTTGCTCCTCCAAGCAAACTAATGGAAGAAGATGATAAAACAACAATCAAACTCAACTTTTCTATGAATTTCTCTTAAGAAATTTGATGAAAAATTGGAAGAGAAATGGAAAATGGTGGTTCGGCTATTACAAGGATAAGAAGAAGATGATACAAATTTATTCTAAGTGTTCAATATATATAAAAATCAACTTGGCAAATTACAACTTAATCCTCAAACTTTCATTAGTTACACTTTGGTCCAAAATCTTCTGTAATTTATTTTGTCAATTCCTTCAGGATTTGGAATTAAAAATGGAGAATAAATAAACTTCTTTTAAATTATACTTATTTATAAAAATAGTTTCAGAGTCATTATGTAACTCCGATGAACCATTTTTCACTATTCACCTTAAACTTCCACTTATTTACAATTTTGCCATTGGTTACTTTTTCAGTGTTCCTAAATGATTTTCACTTATTTCTTTTTACCAAAATTACACATGCATTATAGTGATCTTTTACCCCTAGGTCAACTTCAGAAATTCTTCTGTTGACCGGACAACTCATTTCCGCTTTTTGGAAAAGTATCTAGTTCTCTTTCTAACTATGTCTCTAAAATTATTTCCCATCATTTCAAGGCTTATGAACCATAAACTAAGAACTAAATCATGCATATGAGTTATAACTTTCTAGGGTATTACATTCTACTCCCTATAAATAAATTTGTCCTCGAATTTAAATAAAACATACCTCACTGCTGAAATAGGAATGGATATATGCTCCTCATCTCTTCCTCACTCTCCCATGTGCACTCCTCCATATACTGGTTCCTCCAGAGTACTTTAACCATCAAGATCTCCTTATTCCGTAGCTGTCTGAATTGTCGATCAATGATCTCCACTGGAAGCTCCTCATAAGACAAGTCATCACTGAGATCCACATCCTGAACCCCCAATATGTGCAATGGATCGGATAGCATACTTCCGCAACATCGATATATGGAAAACCGGATGTACGTGGCTCATGCTAGGTGGAAGAGCCAATCTATAGGCCACGTTACCTATCTTCTCTAGAATCTCAAACGGGACTATAAACTTTGGTGATAGCTTACCCCTCTTCCCAAATCTCATAACACCCCTCATCGGTAAGACCTTAAAGAAGACATGATCACCAACTGCAAAATGTACATCCTTCCTCTTCGGATCAGTATAACTCTTCTGCCTACTGAAGGCAGTCCTCCTCCAATCTCTGATCATAGGAACCTTTTCCATAATCTCTCTAATCAACTCTGGCCCCTCAAGTTGCTTCTCTCCCGGCTCCACCCAACACACTGGAGATCTATATTTTCTACCATATAGTGCTTCAAATGGAGCCATACCAATAGAAGAGTGGTAGCTGTAGTTATAGGATAACTCAATCAACTGCAGATAATAATCTTAGTTACCTTTGAAATCTAGAACACACAATCTGAGCATATCCTTCAAAGTCTGAATTGTCCTCTTTGACTACCCATCAGTTTGCTGATGGAAAGTAGTACTGAACCGTAACTGGGTACCCATGGCCTCCTGAAACTTATGCCAAAATTGAGAAGTGAACTGTGTACCCCTATCTGAGATAATCATCAAAGGAACTCATGAAGTCGCACAATCTTATCCACATATAATTGTGCATACTGATCTGCCATATAACTGATCTTAACCTCCAGAAAATGAGTAGACTTTGTCAGACGGTCTACTATCACCTATATGGAGTCATAACTCCTCGAAGTCCTTGGTAGACCTACTATAAAATCCATAGTTACTTGCTCCCATTTCCACTAAGGCAACTCAATCTCCTGAAGTCGCCCTAATGGCTTATGATGCTCGAACTTAAATAGCTAACAGGCTAAGCATTTCGACACAAACTGAGCTACATCTCTCTTCATCCCAGGCCACCAATATACACCTCTCAAATCATGGTACATTTTTGAAATCCCTGGATGTACACTGTATGCTGAGTAGTGTGCCTCTCTCATAATCCGATCTCATAGCTCATCAAAATTTGGTACATATATGTGCTTCCCACATCTAAGTACCCCATCCGTTACTGTGAACTGTGTCATCCTCCCATACTGTACCTCTCCCTTGAGCTTCAATAGATAAGGATCCCTGTCCTGAGCCACTTTTATATCATCAAGTAACAGTGACTTCACCCGAAATTGGGCTATTAGAGCCTGGTTCCTATCTTGGGATCCTAACTCTAACTCCACTCCCAAATCTGCCAACTCCCTCATCTCTCGGATCAATGGCCTTCTGCCAATCACAATATGAGCTAAACTGCCCATCGATTTCCTGCTCAATGCATCAGCCACTACATTGGCCTTACCCGGGTGGTAAAGGATCTCATAGTCATAATCCTTAAATAACTCCACCCATCTATGCTGTTGAAGATTCAGATCCTTCTGCTGAAATATATACCGTAGACTCTTATGATCAGTATATATCTCACATTTCGATCCATACAAGTAATGTCTTCAAATCTTCAATGCAAAGATCACAGCTGCCATCTCCAAATCATGAGTAGGATAATTTGTTTCATGCTTCTTTAACTGACGAGAATCATAAGCAATTACCCTACCAATCTACATTAGTACACATCCTAATCCAATCCGAGAAGCATCACAGTATAAAGTGAATTTCTTCCCCTCTACTGGTAATGCCAACACTGGAGCACTGGTGAGGCAATACTTCAATGTCTGAAAGCTACAATCGCACTCATCAATCCATACATAACGCTCCTATTTCCGTATCAATCTAGTCAATGGAGCTGTAATCCGGGAGAAATCCTTCACAAACCTCCTATAATATCCAGCCATACCTAGAAAACTACGAACCTCTGTAACCCTGGTAGGCTGAGGCCAATTAGTAACCGCTTCTATCTTATGAGGATCCACCTTAATCCCATCCTTACATATCACATGCCTAAGGAAACACACTTCGGTTAGCCAGAACTGGCATTTAGATAACTTGGCATACAACCAATGCTCCGCAAGTGTCTGCAAAACAATCCTCAGATGCTCCACATGCTCCTCCTCACTCCTAGAATAGATAAGTATGTCATCAATGAATACAATGACAAACTTCTCCAAATATGACCTAAACACCTTGTTTATCAGGTTTATAAAAGTAGCCGGTGCATTGGTCAACCCGAATGGCAATACCAAGAACTCGTAATGCCCATATCGGGTCCTGAAAGCAGTCTTAGGTATATCACCATTCCTAAGCCTCAACTGGTGATACTCAGACCTCAGATCAATCTTTGCAAAATGGCTAGCACCCTGCAGCTGATCAAACAAGTCATCTATCCGAGGCAATGGATACTTGTTCTTCACTGTCACTTTGTTCAGCTGCCTATAATTTATACACATCCTCAAAGAGCCATCTTTCTTCCTTACAAATAGTACCGCTATACCCCAAGGAGAACTACATAGTTTGATGAACCCACTCTCTAGTAGCTCCTGTAACTGCACCTTCAATTCCTTCAGTTCAGTTGGAGCCATTCTGTATGGAGGAATAGATATAGGGTCAGTGCCTGCATGCACCTCAATCTCAAACTCATTCTCTCTGTCAGGGGGCAATCCGGGCAACTCCTCAAGAAATACATCAGGAAACTCCTAAACTATCAGTATCTGATCCAACTGTACAGAAGACTTCTGTACATCTATCACATGTGCCAAATAGGCTGAACAACCTTTCCCAATCATCCTCTTGGCCTGGATAGCAGAAATCAAGTTAACTAGGAACTCCCATATATCACCCTGAAACTCAAACTCTGGCTGCCCCTCAGGCTGAAACCTGACCTTCTTCCGATAACAGTCTATAACCGCTCGGTGCCTCGCAAGCCAATCCATATCCAAAATAACATCTAACTCTAACATAGGTAACTCATTCAAATCAGCACGCAAGATGTTATCATCAATCTCAATAACACAGTCAGGGTAGTAATAATCAACATCAACACTAACAACCATAAGAGTAGCAATCATCAAAGGCACATATAACAACCTCCTTTCCTTATTCAATTTTGGTGCAAAATGTGGTGACACAAAAGAGTTAGTAGCACTCGAATCAAATAAGGCATCTGCAATCTCATTCTGAATCAAGATGGTACCTGTAACCACGTTATCTGCTCTCTGGGCCTCCTGGGTGTTGACTGCAAATACTATGCCCTGACCCCTACCAACTGGAGCCTGACTACCACTGGGAGCCTGTCCTCCCCTGCCTCTGCCTCTGCCTATAGCCTCTCTACCTATATTCTGACTCGCCTGTACCACTGGCTGAGAAACTATAACAGATGGTTGTTGCTGCTCACCCCATATAGGACATCTACTAATGAAGTGACCATGTTGTCCACACTTCAAACAAGCACCTGACTGTAACCGAAACTCCCCTCCGTGCCTCTATCCACAGAACCCACAAACTGGCACACCAGGCATCTGTGCCACTGGTCTAGAAGAGCCCTGTGAATAAGCAGGTGTAGACCGTACCACTGGTGATCCCCTACTTTGAACTCTCCTACTCTGACTGCTAGCTGATGATCTCTGCTCAAATCGAGGTACTGGCTCTACTTGTCTAGGATGGGAGCTGCTCTTCCCCCTCCTAACCTGTGATCCTGGACCCCCTTTCCTTTTCTGGTCCCTCTTAGCCCTCTCAGTCTTGTATTTCTCCTCCATCTGTGTAGCCTTATAAATCACTGTAGTCAATGAAGTAAACTCTGTAGCCAATAGTTCATTTTGTAATGCAGTATGAAGACCCCTCTGAAACCTACTAATCAAATCAGCCTCAGTAGGTACAATATGAGTAGCATATCTACTGAACCTGACAAACTCCTCCGCATAATCCTCCCCAGATCTGTCACCCTGCTCTAATTGCTTAAAACAGATCAAGTTACGGGCCTTCACCCCCTCAGTAATAAACTCATCAATCACACCCTGCTGAAACTCAGCCCATGAAGGTGGATGCTCACCATAAAGCTTGGGCTCCATCCTCTTAGAAATCCAGGTCCATACCTTACCCTTAAGTAACAACCCAACCAACTCAACTGCTCTCAACTCAGAACATGGTAGTCTTCTCACTACCTTCTCCACCTCCTCCAAGAAATCTATAGGATCAGTGCCTCTGTGTCCCCTAAATTCAAGCAAGTTTAGCTTCAAAAAGCTAAACATCGATACTCCACCCTCCTCTATCACTCTCCAACTTCCCTGTACAGTAGGCTCCCTATGAACCCCCATTGGCTGTACAGGAGCTGGTACTACTGGAACTGCCTCTGGTACTATAGGTGGAGGCACTACTGCTGGAGCTGGTGGCGGAGGTACATGTTGTCTCTCCCATCTCAAATCCGCCATCTCTCTTCGTAACTCCACCAATCCCCTTATCATCTCCACTCTCCAAGGGTCATCGCCCCTCTCTGAATCCTCTGAAGTCCGTTGAGATCTAGATGGACCCTCTGATACTGCAATCTCCCTTACTGATAACTCATTGGAGGCTACCTCTGCCTCCCTAGTATCTCTATCTCTATCATCAGATATGTTTGTAATCTGTCTGGAAAATGGAAACAGTCTCAAAAAATGACAGAAACACAGAATAATAATATATAACAGACTATAACAGCAAAAGACGTCAAAGGAAATCCTATGCTCTATGGTATACTTAATTCTACCCCATTCTGTACTTAGTTACTATTCCTCTGTAATTTAGGTACTATTCATCTGTAACCTAAGTTCCACAGTGTGTAACCTAGAGCTCTGATACCACCTCTGTCACGACCCATTTCTGAATTGCGATGGTCCTAGGGCATGGGAGATGCCAATGGCGACCGGCACCCGTAGAACCCAATATCACATGCACAATCTATAAACCACAATATATTATCCATTTTAGTTAGTTACCATCCATTCTGTTATTCTTCATTCATTCTGTAATTTACTGCAAATGGCTGTAACAATCCATATACCATATCATATATGCATCATATAACTCATATATCATCAAGTATCATATATATATGTTCATTTCCTAGCTAATCCATACATACCCTATGGAGTAGTTAGATTATGAACATCAAAATACATAAATATAGAAACATCGAAAAATATACATCAAATGACTGTAGCAGAAATTCTCGGATAATAGACAATGGGATTCTGCATCCTACTCCTCTCCTAAAATGGTTAAACAATGAAAAGGTAAGTATATAAGATACTCAGTGAATCTATATGCATCACAAGTCAAATTAGGATGGGACAATAACATATATGATAAAGGAACAATGGAATAGTATCAATCATGTAGATTTACAGAATTAGTATCAGAAATCAATATGAATATCAATGGTCATATCAAGTCATGGAATCATATGGTAAGACAGATATAGGGCCCTGAAACACGTAGAATATGTGTAATCACACAGTCGATCACATATCAAGTAGGCATAAGACTGATCAGGTCCTATGGCCAGGACCAATAACCCTTCCCAGCTAGGGCATCTATACCAAAATACATATTGCCGACAGTATGTACCCATTACCCTGTCAGAGCGGCAGCTTTGTCAAACTACATTTAGGTCAATACAAATGAGTATCATATCAAAAGATACCATTATGCAATAATGGCATCATCACTGTCAATAAACTCAATATCTCTCAAATCAAATAGTATTTGAAATCAAAGGCATTGCAAGATATAATATACAAGTAAGGATAAAAGTTATGGTAAACAACAAAGGTATAGAACAAAGGTTGGTTCGGCAAGGAAAATCGGTAGGCCAATTGGTATGCTAATGTCACTGGTGACAATGGCATTCAAATGGTAGGCCAATGGAATGCAAACAATAGGCTAAAGGCAAATGAACTAGGCATTTCATCAAACATATGGTGGGCATACAATGGCAAGCCAATAGGTTAGATTTAAGTACAAAATTGACTTGCTCAATTCAACAAATATCAAACCACATTGGTCAAAGAAACAACATTAAACAACATCAAAATGGATCAAATTGGCTATGGAATTATGAAGAAAAACAAGAAAAAATACAAAGAGTGAATAGTGCTAAGTGGTTCGGCCAAACATGCACTTTTACCATAGCTTTCCAAATTCAATTTTAACATATTTGGCATGTTATTAGATGCATATTAGACTCACCTAAACTTCCAAATAGCCTTGGAAACAAGCTCTCCACCGAATTCCTCCAAATGCACCAAATAGCATAACTTTGTTATAACTTGTGTTCTACACCAAACAATCCATCAATTAGTTACCTATTCACATCCAATTAACTTATTCTAATATCAATTAACATAATCTAATACTAAATCATTAAACCCTTTCTTACAACTTCAATATAGCTAGGAAAATTGGGCATTCCTATCAATTAGCATCAATTGATGCAATCTAACTACAAACCCATCAAATTCAACCTAAATAACATCTAATTAATCAAAAAAATCAAACAAAACACATCCTTACCTAAATGGAGTGTAGTGGCCGAAACCTCCCATCAAACCATCCTTGAATTCCTTTACTCTTCCAAGCAAACTAATGGAAGAAGATGATAAAACAACAATCAAACTCAACTTTTCTATGAATTTCTCTTAAGAAATTTGATGAAATTTGATGAAGAATTGGAAGAGAAATGGAAAATGGTGGTTTGGCTATTACAAGAAGAAGAAGAAAATGATACAAATTTTTTCTAAGTGTTCAATATATATATAAATCAACTTGGCAAATTACAACTTAATCCCCAAACTTTCATTAGTTACACTTTGGTCCAAAATCTTATGTAATTTATTCTGTCAATTCTGTCAGGATTTGGACACATGCATTATAATGATCTTTTACCCACAGGTCAACTTCAGAAATTCTTTTATTGACCGGACAGCTCATTTCTCGGCAGTGTTCCCGACACCGCCACTTTTCGAAAAAATATCTAGTTCGCATTTTAACTGTCTCTAAAATTATTTCCCATCATTTTAAGACTTATGAACCACAAACTGAGAACTAAATCATGCATGTGAGTTATAACTTTCTAGGGTATTACATTCTACCCCTATACAAATAAGGTTAACAGAAGATCCAATGATATCAAAAACTCGATATAAATAATTTACAGAAACAGTGACAGAAAGTGACAGAATAGGCCAATAACGATATCACAGGCTCGGTACAATATGGAAAAATAGATAAAGGGATGGATTATATGAAATCATACAATCTCCAGTAGCATCAATATGGACTATATGCGAACATATTGTCTCTAGTATATAAATATCAGTAAACATAAGACTGATCAGGTCTTATGGCCAGGACCTAAACCTTTCCTAGCTAGGACACCAATAATACAATGTGCACAAGGCCGACAGTATTTTCCCACTACCCTATCGGATCTGTAGCTTTGTCATGCCACATTAAGATCAACATAAGAAAGAAACTTATCAATGGACACTATTATGCAACAATGGTATCCTCTATCTCAACAAGCTCAATATCAATCAATCAATGGCAAGACAAGTAGTTTAGAAATCAACAAAGACATGAAACAATATTGGCTCGACAAAGGAAAAGGGTAGGCCAATTGGCATGCCATTGTAGCTAGCGATGATGGAATTCAAATGGTAGGCCTATGGAATACAAAGCAATAGGCCAATGGCAAAAACACAAGGCATTTAATCAAACACTTGGTGAGCATACAATGGCAAGCCAATAGGTTAGGTTAGGGTGCAAAGTTGACTTGCCCAACTTAACCAACAACTAGTCACATTTGCAATTATACAATAGGCATCAAAGAAACAATATTAGACAACATCAAATGGGATCAAATTGGATATGGATATCAAGGCAAAAATCATGCAAAATAAGGCAATATGAATAGTACATATGGTTTGGCCTCCATTTTCATATATGAATTCCAATCTCAATTTCAATGATATAGGCATGTTAAAGGATGCATATAAGACTCACCTATCACACCAAATCACCAAGCAAACTCGATTTGCTACCCAAATCCTCAAGTCCTCGATATAGGCCAAAATTGTCGATTTTCTCTAATCGAATTTTCTACAATAATACGAACATCAATTAAACACCAATTAATACCCAATTAACTTATTCTATAGCCAATTTACACATCCTAACTCATATGAACAAAATCAAACCTTACAACTTCTCTTTAGGGTTTGAAAATTGGGAAAATTGTTTCATGCATCAATTGATGCAATTAAACCATTTACCCAATCCTAACAACACCTAATTAACTTAATCAAACCATAAAAACCAACAAATAAACAAATTACCTAAAATCCTTCAAAGTGGCCAAAATTTCCTTTGACTTTGTTCTTGATTTTCGTTGAATTTCTATGGCTTAATTTGATGGAATAATGTTTGTATGGTTTTAGTTTTAGGTTTCCATCAATTTCCCTTCACAAATCAAAGAAAAATTCAAATGGGAAAGGAAGGAAGAGCTCACTGCCAAGAAGAAGAATTGGCAAAAAAATTTCTAAGGCACCTTTATATAGTAAGACAAAAATGGCAAATTTCACTTTTGGTCCTCTAACTTTCTAAAATTTGCTTTTGATCCTTTTTAGCTCGGTAATTTATTCCGATAATTCCGTCGAAAATTGAAATTTAAAGTGAATGTTCAAACATCTTGTTTTTATTAATACTATTTAATAAAAATAGTTTCAGAATCATTTTGAAACTCATATGTCGAATTTCCACTATTCACCGAAAGTTTTTTTTATTTACGATTTTGCCATCACTTACTTTATCAGTGTTCTTAAACATTTTTCTCATCTTTCTTTTTACTGTTATTCCCACATGCATATACCTTATCATTTACCCTCAATCCATATTCAGAAATTCATCCGTCGATCGTACTGCTATTTTTGCGGCAGCGATATCGGTATTGATGATTTCCTAAAATTTTCTCGTTTTCGCTCTAACTGAGTTTTCAAAATTATCCTTAGCCATTTCGATAATTTTAATCCACATACTGAGAACTTATTTCACAAAAAATTGTTATGCATAAATATAGGGTATTACATTCTACCCTCCTTCAAAAAAAATTCGTCCTCGAATTTAAAATAAACATGAATCTCAAGATTGGAACAAGAACAAACACTTGACTTTAATGTTTTATTCATTCTCTCATATACACTTTTTCCATATACTGATTCCTTCATATTACTTTTGCCATTGAAATTCTTTATTCCGAATTTATTAGACTTGACGATTTATTCTTTCTATTAGCTCTACTCTTATGACATTTCTTCATTAACATTTATATTATGCACTTTCAATACTTGTAATAGTTCTGGCATATAATTCCTTAGCATCCAGATACAAAATACTAGATAAACATGGAATCTTTATCTTTTGGACATCTTTCCTTAACTTTTTAAGAATTGGATCCTAAACTTTGTGTTACTTAAATATCATTAATTAACAATAGCTTAACCTAGAATTAGGCTATCAGAGCCTGGTTTCGATCCTGGGATCCAAAATAAACTCCATATCCATATCAATTAGCTAAACTCGCATATTCAATAGGTGCCTAGATACACCTCAGTTCAAACTCTATATCTCTATCAGGATAACCCTGACAACTCCTCAAGAAAAGACATTAAAGAACTCTCGGACCACAGGTATCCTATCAATCCCAATTAAAGTCTTTTACACATTCATTACATATACTAGATATGCTATACCATCTTACTTTATCATCTTTCTAGCCTGAATAACAGTAATGAAATAAATTCTAGATTCATACTTATCACTCTGGAACTCAAATTCTGGCAACTCAGAATTTGACTTTCTTCTCATAACAATCAATAACTGCTCAATATGTAGTTAACCAATTCATACCAAGCATTACATTAACTTACAACCAAGCAACTCTATCACATTAGCACATACAAAAGTTATTATCAATTTCGATAACATATCTCGGATGACAATAATAATTCATCTTTATACTTTCTCTCATAGGTATAGTTATCTCTAAGGACACATTCAATAGTTAACTTTCTCTATTTAACTGTGATGCAAATAAAAGAATGTATGACACTAGAGTCAAATAATGCATTTGTTATGACATTCTATATCAAAATCATACCTATATCTGCATTATCAGATTCTTGAGTCTCCTATGTGTTAACAGCAAAAAATCTTCCTTGGCCTCTACCTGCTGGGGCATGACTACTGCTAAGACCTTGTTCTCTACCTCTGCCCTCTACTAAGAGCCTCTCTAGCCACATTCTGACTCATTTGTATTATAGGCTGAGACTCTATAGTAGATGGATGCTGATTGCCCTATAGGGGACATCTGCTAATATAATGACCATGTTGCCCATACTTCAGGCAAGCACCTGACTGTCTACGGAACCCCCCTCCATGCCTTCTGCCACAAAAATCACAAATGGGCACACCAGGCATCTGAGTAACAGGTCTGGAAGAACCCTATGAATATGCAGGTGTAGACTGCACTGATGGTCCCCTACTCTAAACCCTCCTCCTTTGACTACCAGATGGAGGTCCTTGATCAAATTGAGGTACTAGCTCAATTAATCTAGGTTGGTAGCTGCTCTCCCCCTGCTTACTCTGGGATCCTAGTCCCTATTTTCTCTTTTGATCTCTCTTCTCTCTCTCTGACCTATACTTCTCTTCCATTTGAGTAGCTTTGTCGATAACTGTCGTCAGAGATATAAACTCAGTAGCCAATAGAGCATTATGAAGCGAGGCATACAATCCTCTCCTGAACCTGTTGATTAGATCAGTCTCAGTAGGAACAATGTGAGTAGCATATATACTCAGTCTGATGAACTCCTCTGTATACTCCTCTACAGTCCTGTCCCCCTACTCTAACTGCTCAAAATGAATCAAGTTCTGGGTCTTCACTCCCTATGTAATGAACTCATCTATCAGACCCTGTCGAAACGCAACCCATAAAGGTGGATGCCCACTATACAGTCTGGGCTCTATCCTTCTAGAAAACCAAGCTCATGCCTTCCCTTTCAACAGCAACCCAACCAACTCTATATATCTGAGATCAGAACATGGTAGTCTCTTAACTACCTTCTCAACCTCCTCCAGAAAATCGACTGGATCACCACCTCTGTCTCCTTTGAACTCTGGCAGACTTAGCTTAAGAAAGCTAAACATAGAGACTCCACCCTCATCAATAACTCGGTGGGATCCCTGTACAATAGGCTCCTTGGGAACCACAACTGGCTATATAGAAGCTGGAGCAGCTGGTATTGCAGCAGGTGTGACAGGGGGTGGCACTGCTGCTGGTACTGGAGGTGGTGGTACATTTTGTCGTTGCCGCCTCAACTCTGCTAGCTCCCTACGCAGATCCATCATCCCCTTCATCATCTCATATCTTTAGGGGTCCTCGCCCCTCTCTGTATACCTAGTTTGTAGGGATCTGGACGGACCCTCTAAAACAGAATACTCTCTAACTAATGACTCATTGGAGGCTACCTCTGCCTCTCTGGTACCACTGTCTCTATCATCAGACATCTTTATAAAACTGTCTGAAAAATAAAAAAAATACTCAGTATATTATAGAAATGCAGAATACTTATAAATATTTGACGAATATAATAAATGACGATACAAGAATTCCTATGCTCTATGGTTCCCTTAACTCTACCCATACTATACTTAGTTACTATTCCTCTAAAAGCTATGCTATGTTATCTGTAAACACAGGGCTCTGATATCTGTAAGCCTAGTGCTATGATATTGGCAACCTAGCGCTTTGATACCACCTCTGTCACGACCCGTTTCAGGATCACGATGGTCCTAGGGTGCGGGAGATGCCGAGGCGACCGGCACCTATAGAACCCATCAATTACTATAATGCAATCACAATATCATAGCGGAAACACATTTACCCATCATCAATAACATAACAGTACATATAACCATTCTGTAACACCCCAGTTGAAAGGCTTAGAACACAAGCTTTAGAGGCAAACCTAAGAGGGGTTCCTTATGTGTTTGCATGATATGTATGATGCATGTTTATGCTTAAATTGTATGAATATGCATGTTTTAGACATTTTTACACATGTAAAAGTGCATCAAATGCTGTTAGGAAGAAATCAAGAAAAACTCAAAATTTTGTGAATTAAAGGGCAAAATGGTCATTTGTTACCCCTTCGAGTTTTTATGGAATTAACACTATATTTAAAGGTAGAAAAGAATTTAAGGGAATGAAAATGATGTTATTTAAATTGTTTGAAGATTTGATGGAGAAATAAACCCGATTGAAAATTATACCGGGTAAGCTGCTCAATTGAGGTGCTTCGGTTGAACTAAGGGCATTATGGTCTTTTCCTTTGAGATATGGAATTATATTATGTATGCAACCTTATGACATTAATTTAGGCTTGATTAAATCTAGCCATTGGATCAAATGATGAAGAAATGGA
>CANXYC010136625.1:0-13886 GCA_948193065.1 Aleurites moluccanus
ATGAATTAAATCTCATTTAATCATAATTTAATTTCCTCTTTCACTTATTGTTTGAAACACTTCTATGTGTGTGACCTAATAGGTTCCCTAATTAAATGGCAACTTAAGTTCTTAATTATTTTCTTAAATTAATTTAGGAAACTCTTAAGTGGAATTTCTATTTCCAAAATAGGAAATTTCCATAAAAGGTAATCCTTATCCAACAAGGATTATATGAATTAAACTTCTTTAATTCATAATTAATTCTCTAATTGAACCTCTCAAATTTAAGTAGATCATGAGCGGTATCTTGCCACACATCATGACCCCCAAGTAATCAGAAATTACTAGTGATAAGCAGAAACCCTAACACATGGATAATATTGTGCCACTAGTCCCTTCAAGCCCATTTACTAAGTTCGGTTTAATGTATGGGCATTGTGTTAACTCCACTAAGCTGGCTACACTACACTTAGTCCGAACAATAGTTCCTTGTAATCCGAGCATCATTACTAAAATGATTTTCTTAGAAATGATTTTTTTAGAGACCATCTCTAAGTACTATCCACTTTGGCCAAAGATTTCCAGTAATGTTCTCATACAAGAGGCCTTAGGTAAAACCCTTCTTCTAACATGAGTTATGATATCCTTTATTGACTACTTAAATATCTACGAGTGTGTCAAACTATACTCAATGTCCACCCTTTAAGCAGACCCTTTGGGAGAGCTAGGCATGGAATTAAAGTGTAGTATCTTCACTCTAGATCACTCTTAAACATCTCAAGTCTAAGGACATTTGCACATTTCCATGCAGAGATATGTCATTAACATTGTTTAGATTTCCATATGATTTGCTTCATGCTTCTTTAACTGGCGAGAAGCATAAGCAATTACCCTACCCATCTGCATCAATACACAACCTAGTCTGATCCGTGAAGCATCATAATACACTGTAAATTTCTCCCCCTCAACTAGTAATGCTAATACTGGAGCACTGGTAAGGAAATACTTCAAAGTCTGGAAGCTACGGTCACACTCATCCGTCCAGACATACTGCTCCTATTTCCTCATCAGTCTAATCAGTGGAGCTGCAATCCGGGAGAAATCCTTTACAAACCTCCTGTAGTATCTAGCCATACCCAGAAAGTTGCGAACCTCTGAAACACTGGTAGGCTGTGGCAAATTAGCAACTGCCTTATTCTTCAAAGGATCCACCTTAATCCCATCCTTGCATATCGCATGACCCAGAAAACACACTTTGATTAGCCAGAACTGACATTTAGATAATTTAGCATACAATTGATGCTCTCGAAGTGTCTGCAAAACGATCTTCAAATACTCCACGTGCTCCTCCTCACTCCTAGAATAAATAAGTATGTCATCAATGAATACGATGACAAACTTATCCAGATAAGACCTGAACACCTTGTTCATCAAATCCATAAAAGCCGCTGGTGTATTGGTCAACCTGAATGGCAATACCAAAAACTCATAATGCCCATACCGGGTCCTGAAAGCAGTCTTAGGTATATCACTCTACTTAATCTTCAACTGACGAAACCCATACCTCAGATCAATCTTAGAAAAATGGCTAGCTCCCTGTAGCTGATCAAATAAGTCATCTATCCATGGCAACGGATACTTATTCATCACTGTGACTTTGTTCAGCTGTTTGTAATTTATACACATCCTCAATGATCCATCTTTCTTCCTCACAAATAATACCGGTGCACCCCAAAGAGAACTACTCGGTCTGTAGCTCCTGTAATTGTATCTTCAATTCCTTCAGTTCAGCTGGAGCCATTTTGTATGGTGGAATAGATATAGGGTCAGTGCCAGCATGCACCTCTATCTCAAACTCAATCTCCCTATCAAAGGGCAATCCTGGCAACACATTGGAACTCCTGAACCACTGGTATCTGATCCAACTGTACAGAAGATCTCTGTACATCCACTACATGTGCCAAATAGGCTGAACAACCTTTCCCAATCATCCTCCTGGCCTGGATAGCAGAAATTAGGCTAACTCGGAACTCCTGAATGTCACCCTGAAACTCAAACTCTGGCTGCCCCTCAGGATGAAATCTAACCTTCTTCCAATAACAGTCTATAACTGTCCGGTATCTCGTCAACCAATCCATACCCAATATAACTTCTAACTCTAGCACAGGCAACTCAATCAAATCAGCAAGCAAGATATGATCATCAATCTTAATAATGCAATTAGGGTAATAATAATCAACATCCACACTAACACCCATAGGAGTGGCAATCATCAATGGCATATCTAATAACCTCCTTTCCTTATTCAATTTAGGTGCAAAATACGGTGACACAAAAGAATGAGTAGCATCTGAATCGAATAAGGTATCAACAATCTCATTCTAAATCAAGATGGTACCTGTGACAACATTGTCTGATCTCTGGGCATCCTGGGCGTTGACTGCAAATACTCTGCCCTGACCCCTACCAACTGGAGCCTGACTACCACTGGGAGCTTGTCCTCCCCAGCCTCTGCCTCTAGCTATAGCCTCTCTACCTAGATTCTGGCTCGCCTGTACCACTGGTTGTGAAACTATAACAGATGGTTGCTGCTACTCACTCCATAGAGGACATATGTTAATGAAGTGATCCTGCTGGCCACACTTCAAACATGCTCCTGTCTATAATCGACACTCCCCTCCTTGCCTCCCTCTAAAAAAAACCATAAATTGGCACACCAGGCACCTGTGTTGTTGGTCTAGAAGAGCCCTGTGAATAAGCAGGTGTAAATCGTACCACTGGTGGTCCCCTACTCTGTACTTTTCGCCTCTGACTACCACCTGATGATCTCTGCTCAAATTGAGGTACTGGCTCTACTTGTCTAGGATGGGAGCTGCTCTCCCCCCTCCTAATCTATGATCCGGGACCCCCTTTCCTCTTCTGGTAGCTCTTAACTCTCTCAGTCTTATATTTCTCCTCCATCTGTGTAGCTTTATCAATCACTGTAGTCAATGAAGTGAACTCTGTAGCAAGTAAAACATTATGCAGTACAACATGCAAACCTCCGAAATCTACTAATAAGATTTGCCTCTGTAGGTACAATGTGAGCAGCATATACACTCAACTGAATAAACTCCTTCGCATACTCCTCCACTGATCTATCCCCCTGCTCAAGCTACTTAAATCTCACCAAGTTATGGGTCTTAACACCCTCAGTAATGAACTCATCAATCAAACCCTGCCTGAACTTTGCCCATATAGATGGGTGCTCTTCATAAAACCTATGCTCTACATGCCTCGAGAACCAAGTAAATGCCTTACCCTTACGCAACAACCCAGCCAACTCAACAGCCTTCAACTCAGAACAAGGTAGTCTCCTCACTACCTTTTCCACCTCTTCCAAGAAATCAATGGGATCAGTACCTCTATCTCCTCTAAACTCAGGCAAGTTTAGCTTCAGAAAGCTAAACATGGACATTCCACCCACCTCAATCTCTCTCTGACCTCCCTGTACAGTTGGCTCCCTCTGAGCCCCGACTGGCTGCACAGGAGTCAATGCCACTAGAACTGCCTCAGTTACTATAGGTGGAGGCACTACTGTTGAAGCAGGTGGTGGAGGTACTTGCTGTCTCTCCCGTCTCAAATCAGCTAACTCCCTGCACAACTCCATCATCTCCCTCATCATCTCCACTCTGCAGGGGTCGTCGCCCCTCTCTATATCCTCTGTAGTCTGTCAGGATCTAGACGGACCCTCTAAAATAGTAAACTCCCTCACCAATGACTCATTGGAGGCTACCTCTGCCTCTCTGATATCTCTATCTCTATCGTCAGATATCTCTGTAATCTGTTAAGAAAAATGATAACAGTCTTAGAAATGATAAAAACGCAGAATAATAACATACAACAGACGATAATAACAAAAGACGTCAAAGGAAATCCTATGCTCTATGGTATACTTAATTCTACCCCATTATGTACTTAGTCACTATTTCTCTGTAATTCGGGTACTATTCATTTATAACCTAGATTCATAGTCTGTAAACCTAGCGTTCTGATACCACCTCTGTCAAGACCCGATTTCCTGGACCGCGACGGTCCTACGGCATAAGAGATGCTAATGGCGACCAGCACCCGTAGAACCCATTATCACATGCACAACCTATAAACCTCAATATATTATTCATTTTAATTAGTTACCATTCATTCTGTTAATCTGTTATGAATTCTGTAATTGGTTGTAATCATTAAATTATCGTATCATGCATCATCATATAACTCAATATATCATTATCAAAATATATATACATATGTTTATCTCTTGGCTAACCCATACATACCCCCATGGAGTAGCTAGATAATGAATGCCAAAATAAATATACAAAATGTCAGATAATATACATAAGATAACTGTCTACAGATATCCCCGGATGACAGAAGACAGGAATCTGCAACCTAATCCTGTCCTGAAATGGGTAAATAATGAAATAGTGAGTATAGATGATACTCAGTGAATTTATATGTATCATCAATGAAATATAGGTTGAATTAATGGTTTACACATGATAAAGAATAATGGTACAATATCAATTATATAAGTTTACAGAATCAGTATCAGTAATCAATAGGAATAACAATGGTCAAATCAAGTTATGGAATCATATGGTAAGACAGACAGAGGGCCATGAAACATGTAGACTATGTGTAATCACACAGTCGATCACATATTAAGTAGGCATAAGACTGATCAGAACCTCTGGTCTGGACCAATAACCCTTCCCAACTAGGGCATCAATATCAATATGCACATTGCCGACAGTATGTACCCACTACCCTGTCGGTGAGGCAGCTCTGTCAAATCACATTTAGGTCAATAGAAATGGATAACATGTCAATAGACACCATTATGAAATAATGGTATCGTCACTGTCAATATAATCAATATCTTTCAAATCAAGTAGTATATGAATCAATGGCATAGCAGAATACAATATATAAGCAAGGATAATGGTTATGGTAAACAACAAAGGTATTGAACAAAAGTTGGTTCGGTGGCGAAAAATGATAGGTCAATTGGCATGCCAACATCGCTGGCGACAATGGCATTCAAATGGTAGGCCTACGGAATACAAACCAATAGGCAAATGGCAAATGAACTAGGCATTTCATCAAACACTTGATGGGCATACAATGGCAAGCCAATAGGTTATGTTTTGGTGTAAACTTGACTTGCCCAATTCAACCAATACAAAGCCACATTGTCAACAAAGATATAGGTATCAAAGAAACATAATTAAACAACATCAAATTAGGTCAAATTGGCTATGGAATTCAAAGAAAAAACAAGCAAAAATCATAGGCATGAATAGTGCAAAGTGGTTCAGCCAAAAGGTGGTTTTCACAAATGGATTCTAATCATCAATTCAATCATATAGGCATGTTAATTGATGCATTATAGACTCACCTAAACTTCCAAATCACTTTGAACAAGCAATTTCTAAGCCAATTCAACCGAATTCCTCCAATAGGGCAATATAAAGCACTGTGATCCAAATTTCAATTCTATATCAATTAATCCATCAATTAGTTGCCTAATCACATCCAATTGACTAATTCTAATATCAATTCACACAAACTAACTCTAAATCATCAAATCATTTTATACAACTTCAAATTAATCAAACCAAATTGGGGATTTCAACCAAATAGCATCAATTGATGCAAATTAACACCAAACCCATCTAATTCAACCTAAATAACATCTAAATAATCAATTAAACTCAACAAAACAATTCCTTACCTCAAGAACACCAAGTGGATGAATTCTTATTACTTTCCAAACCTTGCTTTCCTTAGCTTCTTTCTACAAATTGATGATGGAAATAGGTTAAGCTAAAAGAAAACTCAATTTTTCCATCAAATTTCTAAAGATTTGGTGAAGAAATGAAAAAGAAAAATGAAGAAGAAGTGAAGCTAGGTGGTTCGGCCACCATGAAAGAAATAAGAAAAGATGAAGTAAAAATGGCTAAGGCAAAATAAATAGAAAATTCCATTTAGCAAATTACAACTAACTCCCCGAACTTCCGTCCATTACACTTTGGTCCAAAATCTGCTATAATTTATTTTGTCAATTCTGTCTGGAATTAGAAATCAGAGTGGGGATTTAATAAGCTTATTTAATTTATACTTATTTATAAAAATAGTTCCGGAGTCATTCTGTAACCCCGACCGAACAATTTTCGCTATTCACCTTAAAGTTTCTTAAAATTACTATTTTGCCATTAGTTACTTTTTCAGTGTTCCTAAATGATTTCACTTCTTTCTTTTTACCAAAATTAAACATAAATTATGGTGATCTTTTACCCCTAGATCAACTTCAGAAATTCTTCTATTGACCGGACTGCTAATTTCTCGGTAGTGTTCCAGACACCGCCGCTTTTCGAAAAAGTTTCAAGTTCGCTTTCTAACTATGTCTCTAAAATTATTTTCCACCATTTTAAGACTAATGGACCACATACTGAGAATTAATTCATGCATGATAGTTATAACTTTCTAGGGTATTACAATCACATATTCCTCAATTCAAATAAATAGGAGATATTGACTTTAGCCCTTTTAGATTCTATGTCAATCACATGTTCTCCAAAAATAAATGAATTAAAAGCAATAAAAAGGAAAAAAATATATTTTTTGGGTTTTTGGATTTGATATATAATTAAAAGCATGAATACATATCCCTTCGAATGAGAATCAAAATCTGTATAGTTCACCCTTCTTGCAAAGGATTTTGGGTCTAATTTCAGTTTAAAATTTTATCTTAGCCTGATTGAATATCTAATTTTGAGTTATCCTAAGTATGATTAAGGGTCAGATTTATACTTTCTTTGAGCTATGCGAGGAGGCGGCTGTCGGAGGCCTTCCCAGACCAGAGTTTTGCCTTTTGTTTGTGGAGGTTGAGTTAGGTCCAAATGTCAAAATTACTAAATTAATTCAGCTCTAAAGGCCATCTTCTATTCCTCTAATTCAATGAGAATTAGAGAAATCGATTTGAATTTAAAAAGAATTAAATCGCTTTTTATAAGAAAATTTCATTTGAGGGAGAAAGGAGAGCATTCAAAGGAAAATTCCCACCTCGAGCTCCAAAGTGATAGGCCTCAGCAACGCCATCGCCGCGGCTGTTAGCTTGAAGCCCTTTTTTGTATTTTTTTTCATCCTGTAACTGATTTGTTCTAGAAAACTAACAATGGATAATGTATGATGTATGTATGTTATGTATGGATGATGGATGATTTTTAACAGCCATTCTCTAATGTTGAATGCAAGTATTTGATGTATTTTTTTAATATAGTTTCTTGAGATTAAAATGCAAATATATACGATTTTTAATGCTCGAAAAAATAGTTTTATCCAATGAGGTACAGTTGTATGCATTGAAACATCCCGAAACACTTGAAAATTGAACTAGACTAAAAAATGTGGTCAAACTCTGGAAAGCTAGCCACTTGCCACTAGCAATAAAGGATGGATCCGCCAATTAGGATGGTGGATGCCATAGGCGGCGCTGTTGCTAAGCGTTGGCAGATCCACTGACCTGCTGTAATACCCTAGGAAGCCCCATCTTATATGCGTGAATTTATTCTCAGTTTATGGTTTAAAAATATTGAATGATGGGAAATAATTTTAGAGACACGGTTAGAAAGCAAATGCAAAACTTTTCCGGAAATCGTTGGTGTCGAGAACACCGCCGGGAAAATAACAGTCCTGCTAATTTAAGAATTTTTGACCCAAACCTAGGAGAATTAAATAAGTTAATTTTATGTGAAATTATGGTGAAAATAAAGAGTTGAAATATATTTTGAAACACTAAAAATAAGAATGATGGAAAAATTCTAAATAAAGGCAACTTTGGGGGTAAATTTAGAAATCAACTGTCTGGAATCTAGAAATGACCCATAACTATTTTTAAATGATAGAACAACTTCAAATAAGATATTTCACTCCCCACACTTGAGGTTGAATCTAAACAGAATAGACAAAATAAATTACGAAAAGTTTTGGAGTCAAAAATACAAATAAGAAAAAATTTAGGCCAAAAGTACAATTAAACAAAGTTGTGGTACCCGTCCTTTCTAGAAATAGGCCAAGGTGTCCGGCCATTATGGTTCAGGAGATGATTTGTTGATATAAAAATGATTAATTGTTTATTAAATAATTAAATAGGTGTCAAATAAGCCAAATTCTAGAATTTTCTATTATTTTTTTATCTTCATTTTTTGTTGGCTTTTGAAAAAATGAGAACTATATGTTGGCTGCCATTTTTAGAGAGGGAAACCAAAACATGGAAGGGAGAAAAGCCAAAGAAATATATCTTCCAATTTTTCCATAGAAATCAACCAAAAATAGATAGAAAATTGAAGAAGGAAGATGAGGGAAGAAAGGAAATTGGTATTCAAGCTTTATGGAGGAAGAAAGAAGACAGAATTTGAGAATTTAATCTAAGATAATGATTCTAAACTTATCATTTTTAATTTTATTTAAGAGTTCTATAGCATGATTTGACAAATAATTGAGGTAATTAAGCTAAAAATATAAAGAATGAGTTAAGGTTTATATAGTTTTTGAATTCTATTTTGAGACAGTAATGTGAGGCTAATATTCTAAAATTTTAATGATTGAATTTGGAGATGGTTAAAACATAAAAGTTTTAGATAAATATGTTAACTAGACTTCTATAAAAGAAATTTGTGAAATTCAAAGTGAGGAAAGAGTTCTTGAGTAAAAACTGTGACTGACCTGGAATTATGTTTTAAAAAAAATACTACTGTATTTTATTTGTACAGACTGATAGAGATAGAATTAGAAGATGTGTTCAACATAAAAAGTATTCATTTATGTCTTATATATAATATTATACAATGGTTTTGTAAAATAATTTTTGGTTTATGAGATATTAGGTCATAAGTATAGACTATTCGGATTGACTATTTAACAAAACATAGGTTACAGAATTCTATTAATTTGTAGACCTTAAATTTTGAATTAGAGAAAGTGTTGAAAACGAAAAATGTTAATTTATATATCATATAAATTTGTGTAAAATGGTTTTATAATTTAATGAGTATAGAATTAATTATAGGCATAAAAATAGAGTATGTCTGGATAAAGATTTCAGGGCAGTAATTTAAATTTGAAAATTCACTAATAATTGTACAATGATCCAAAAATTATGTAATATGTATATGTTATAATTTTATGTGTCTATTTTCAATATAAAAATAAATTTCAATAATTGGTTGAGTATTTATTGAGTTATTAATAAAGAAACAGTACCTGTAAGAATAAGATTTGTAGGCAGAATGCAGGCAGCAGGACTAGTTATAGGCCTAAGTTTAAATTAACACCATAAATTGTGTAGTAATGATTTTAATGTGAAATTTGGATATGTTAGAAAATTATATGTTCAGTTTAATTAGGAATAATAATTAAATCAATTGGATAAGTGTAGAGAGAGATATGGGTAATAAAACACAGGCTGCTAGTAAGGTTCTTTATAGCCAAAATCCTAGTAACTTGGAAATTTAAGGAATTTACTTTAATATAAATATAAGTAATGTAAGTTTATGTTAAATAGTATCTAAATAGAAATTAATTATATATGTAGAGTCAATAATGAGTAAGAGATACGATGGGTACCAAAAGAGATAAGGCAAAGAATCAAGGATAAAGGAAAAGGGAAATGTTCAAGTTATAAGCTAAGGTGAGTAATGTATACATCATTATGCATACCATGTTTTGATTTGTTGACCCAATGAATATGTTTTCTTATTGGTTAAATGCCTCATTGTTATTGTTGATCATTGTTGATCATTCTTAAATATTGAAATCTTCCATATCCCTTGACTGTTATTGATATTGAAATGCCTATTGTTCTTAATTGATTATGTATCCGAATTGCTCCTAAAAGTATGCACACCAAATGTTTAACCATGACATTTAGTGCTAATTGCTACCTTTGCATTAAGAAAAGAAACCAATACATGACTAATGAAATGTATTGACAAGTAAGCCATTGTACCATAATATTCCTAATGAATACTTGATATTGTTATTGATTTCCATTAGCCTATGTACATGTGGATTTGTCAGAGCTGCCTCACCGACGGGGTAGTGGGTACATACCGTTGGCAATGTGCACATTGACTATATGTGATACCCTAGCTGGGAAGGGTTAACTGTCATAGCCATAGGGCCTGATCAGCCTTATGTATATAATATGAGATTGTTTGTGTGATTACACATAGTCTACATGTTTTAGGGCTCTTTATCTGTCTTATCTACATGATACGAGTATTACTTACATCGATTCCAAACTTATACCTTATTGCTTACCACTGATGGCCATTCTATCATCGATTTAATTGTTATTTGTTCCCAACTTCCAAAGATATTTGGTGTGCAAATAATTAACTTTGACATGAAAAATGAATATACTAATATTCATTCATTGTAATCATTGTTATTAAACTTTCATTGGTATATTAGTTTATCATATACCCATATCACATGTGTAATGATGTATGCATGCTCACTGAGTGTTTTTATACTCACCCTATTGTGGTTTATAATTTTTATAGGAATGAGATAGTGAAGGCTGATTCCAAGTCAATTTCTTCTCCGATTTGGAATGTCAAGTATAGCAAGGTAGAATATTATTCGCTAAAGGTTATAAGTGTCCACTCATAGAGCTCCATGGTACTATGTATAATTAGATGATTGAGTATTATAATTATGTATGAACTGTAAAATATTTAATATTATAGTGACATTCAAAATATAAAATATAATGCATAATGATTGAAAATGTCAATGATAATAAAGTGATAAAGACAGTGACAGAGGTAAATGATAAAATAAAATTTTCATGTTTTAAAAAAGAGATTTAGAAGTGCCATATATGATTATTGATCTGTGAAGTTAAGAGTATAAGGTTGAAAAATTATTGAGAGTGTAAAATATTTTTGAGTGCAGGCTGTGTAATTTTTAAGAGACCCGATTTTGTGTTGGGAATAACGTTAAAATTATAAAGGAAACTCTGACAAATTTTCTGTAAAATTTATAAGTAATAAATGGGATTTAAGTATTGATTAATGAATTAATATTGATTGAATAATTTATAAATGGATTGTTCATGGGTTCTATGGGTTTTTGTTGACCTTAAGTCTACTTGTGCCCTAGGACTGTCGCAGCCCAAAAGTGGGTCATGACACCTGCTCATGGCTTTGGTTGGTCTGTCTGCGAGCACCTGACTTGAGCCTCCCATGCCTTTTGCCTATAAATACCCTTCATTTGATAAAATATTTGACTTTTTGTCACATCAAACAACCCAATTTTTCTCTATTTTTTGCAAAATTCTCTTCTAGTGGAATCTTATTTCAGTTACAATATGTTCTTGTGGACCAAGATCTTAGACAAATTAGAGATTGGCTCTGACTTTGAGGGATCTAATGATAGATTAGGATTTTCTAAAAGCGTTTCTGAGGTTTTGGGACCCGACCGATGATGTATTCTGCTTTGGAGTGAGCGTGGAGGAGTTGTGCCCTATGTTTGAGGAGTTCAGTTCCATCATTGGCAGTGACACAAATGCCAACCTCGTCATTCCAAAATATAGGGTTGGTTACTTCTACTTTTTCTTGTAGCTACTGTGGTTGGACCATGATATGTCCAGTCGCATGGTGATGGACAAATAGATCAACCTGATGGTCGTCATTGCTGAGTTCATAGAGCAAAGGGACATTAGGGACTTTGATAATCATAAGGTAAGGATGGTTGCTGTAACATCCTAGGTGAAACCCTAGTTGGAAACCCTAACCTTAGTACTTAAACCCTAGTTGGAGTAAGGGGCGTTTATATGTTATTGACTGTATTACATGTTATATGATTTACTTGATGTGTGATTGATAGTCACATGTGTTATAGGATTTATTTGAATGTGCTTACATGAGTGATTGATTAATATTATGTCACCTTATTTAAATTATGTGTTACATGTGTGAATTATTGTAAATTAATTATTTAGGAAAAATAAATTGAGGGTAAATAAAATACGATAGTTTAATTGGGTTAGAAAAATAATAGGACTTGATTGCATAAAAAAATAAATGGGAGGGATTTAGTTGGAAGTTTGTAGGACCTAATTATAATAGAAAGAGATGGAGGAGGGATTTAGTGGCTTTTTGGGTAATCATAATCCCATAAAATAGAGTATTGGTGCTTTAAGTTCAAAGGGGTGCATGTAGGGGACTTAAAGTGGCTATTATGAGATCAAAGCACTAGATTGCTCCATCAAATCCCACTAACTTGAATATTAAATCACTAAATTCTGCACATTGTCAATTCTTGCTCCCAAACTGTGTTCTTCATTCCAAAAACCAGAAATTTCTCCTTCTCCCTCATTCTTGGTTCGGCCATGGAAGTGTTAAAGGAGTTTTGAAGATTTTCTTCAATTTTTGACAAATTTATCCAACTTATCTTCATCCTTTCTTCCTCCAAGCTTCAAAGTTCTAGTTGGTGGTTGTTTGGAGAGCTTGGGGTTTCAATTTCTTCAACATTTCTAGGGAAAGGTTTAAATTTCTAGGTTGTTTAGTGTTTATTGGTGATTGAATGGTGGTTAGAACCTAGGTTTGGAGAATTTATTATTTGGTTAGGAAAATTCTAGGGTGACCGAACTAATTAGGGGTTTTTGGGGAAAATGTGATTTCTTGTTTAAATTGAGCAATTGATGATCGAATTAGTGATGTGTGGTTGTGAATTGTATGATTTATGTGTCAATTGAACCTTGCTATGCATTTCCCCCTTTTTGGCCAAATTGATTAGGGTTTTGGGGGAACGTTTTGATTGCTCAGTTTACAGTTCGGCCGACCTTAGTAGGGAAGATAAAAGCTGCTTAGTTGAGAGACCTATACTTGCAGAGGATAGTAGAGCAGGTGAGATCGAGGAAGGTATTTGAGTTCACAGTTGTTGATTTGATATTATGGTGTGGTAAAAGGTTATATGTACCAGATGTGGATGATTTGAGATCGAGGATTTTGTCTGAGGCACATTATTCACGGTATAGCATCCATCCCAGGATTACCAAAATGTATCATGGAATCAAAGAGCTTTACTGATGGCCTAGTTTGAAGAAAGATGTTGCTAAGTTGGTCTCTTCTTGTCTAGCCTGTCAGTAGGTAAAAGTGGAGCATCAGAAACCATCAGGGCTTCTTCAGGAAATACAGTTGCCAGAGTGGAAATGGGAGCATGTAACTATGGATTTTGTTATAGGATTACCTAGGACCCAGAGGGGATTTGATTCTATTTGGGTGATTGTTGATCGGCTGACCAAGTCATCCCATTTCACAGAAGTGAAGACTAGCTACACAGCAGCATAGTATGCTCAGATTTATCTTGATAAGATAGTGCGGTTGCATGGAGTTCTAGTGTCTATCATATCTGATAGGGGTACAAAGTTTACTGTTAGGTTTTGACAGAGATTTCAGGAGACACTGGGTACACAACTTCATTTCAGAACAGCTTTCCATCCCCAGACTGATGGGCAATCTGAGCGTACTATACAGTCATTAGAGGACATGCTTAGACTGTGTGTGTTTGATTTTAAGGGTAGCTGGGATCAGTATCTACCGTTGATTGAGTTTTCTTACAACAATAGTTACCACTCTACTATCGGGATGGCACCATATGAGGCATTGTATGGGCGAAAGTGCAGATCACCTGTATGTTGGGTGGAACCGGGGGAGAAACAGCTTGAGGGGCCAGACTTAATTAGAGAGATAGTGGAAAAGGTCCCTGTTATCAGGGAGAGGATTAAGACAGCTTTTAGTCAACAGAAAAGCCATGCTAATCCAAAAAGGAAAAAGATGTGCAGTTTGTTG